>WSTY01000610.1:0-16505 GCA_019633465.1 Tulasnella sp. 417 | reverse complement strand
ATGAAGGGCTCTCGCGAATCCGTGTCATCTTCTGAGACTTCCTCGAGCACCTCGATCGACAGGGACAAACCCACAACCTTCGGAAGCACAGAAGGAACCCACATCTGAAGTGCGGAAGGTACATCCACCGTGGCCTTTACTCTTAGAGTATTCCATCGTGACACTTGCCCTACTAGTAACGCGTGGATTTCACTGAATTCCTCTTCGTCCTGGTCCTGGCATAACCCCAGCATGACGTCGAGCGGTAGGTTCCCCGACAACTCCAACCTCCTTTTCATCACTTCATGTGAGCGTATTCTGTTCCATATCTTAATGAACGTCCAGAGCTTGGGGGTAGACTTGGCAACTTGATTCCATCGTTGGCAGACGCAGCAAATCGACGCTTGAATAGAACCAGGGTCGTCGACTTGATAACGAGCATCATCGAGGTGTGGAGGAAGGGCATTGGTGAATATTCTTGAGAGGAGCTCGACGGGTAAAAAATCCATAAGACTAGCAGGGGGAGGAAGGCTGTTGGAGCCGACAGCAAAGCGCGCAGTTTGGACAGGTTTTTATGACAAACGACTCACCCTGTGCGCCCTCCAACAAAGTGGGACGCTCGAATCCCAACGAATCCATGACCATAGTACATAAAAATAAGAAACTAACGACAAATTGTTAGGCTAGATAAGGCGTGAGTAGGATATGTCCAAGGTCGGCACGGCAGGACTCAATTCAACGAGGTCATGGATCGGCCGCCGTAAACCGCCGAAAGACTGCACAAACAGAAGGTCATCATGCGGAGATGAAAATTCCGGACCAAGATCAACAGACTTGATTGAGAATGGGGGTGTTAGCAGGCTGACCAATGAGTAAACCTAAGTGCAGTTACACAGTCCTTATACGGGTCAGCGTGTTGAATTGGTCGACCTCGCCGTGTCCGGACATCCTTCCCGATCGAAATGTGGCTTGCCTAGTGCAGGGTATTTTGTCTTAATTGCAAATGAAAGGGAGACGTTCTTGTCCCACGTGGCCCCGAACTAACGGTCCTTTAGCCCGGGTTGCTTATCCCCGTCTCTTGTTCCCGTCCTCGGTGCCGTCTCGGCCAAGGGGCAATACGGGGGCGAACGCTGGTTGGGACACCACCGAAGAACAAGCCCCCATTTTGCTTCCTCCTTGGTACATGTGTACTTTATTGAATCTAATAGGGCCCAGGGGAGGGCTGCATAGTAGCTGCCTTGACTGCGAAAATTGTGCGCTAGTGGAATTCGAATAGCATGAAATCGAGCAACTCGTGCTCACTCGCCGCCGCGTCGACGCAAGGACTTAGGTCAGAATTTTGTGTTCATCTATCTAAAGATCGGGCCTGCGTAAATTTCCGCTCGGGAAGGATTTCTCGCGTGGGGGGGAAGGTTATCAACAGAACAAGCCGGGACCACCCCGCAAATCCCCCGAAAAGCGGGAAAGATATTGAAACGCGCGAGCTGTATTCGGTTTGGCCCTTCAACCGGAGCATCTTAAATTAGTCACTACATCAGTCTGGAAGTAGTCCAGTTTTCTTCATCGCTGGCATTCTCTACGGGTCTCGATAGAACGGTGGATCCCTCTAACAACCTAATCCTTCACCCACGCCAAGGTTGTTGGTAGTATTCTTGCCTGGAAGCAGGTGCTGGTCAGCACCATAGTGAAAGAGAATGTGAGTGGATTTCGTTACGTTTTAAGCCAAACTTCCCAACGACGGTCCAAGTACGCAATGGCGTCATCGAACGACAACTCTCGTCCGCCGAGGCATTTCCAACTCCCATCCCCTTCTTCTGAGGGGACGACCCAGCTCACTTGCGGAATATCTTGCCGGACAGATTCCCACCAGCTTCGAATGGCAGAGGTAACTTTAGCATCGCGTCGGGTTCTCCATGTTTCGGCTTCCCGGGTTCTTGGATTTCCATCGATGATGCTATCCATGTCCAGCTCGACTCGAAGGTCTCCAAGATTCGAGATTCTCGCCAATAGTTCGGTAACAATTTCGGGAGGCATAATTGAAATCGCGATTCGGCCTTCGTTCTTCGCTGGAAACCGGATCTCTTGAGCCCTCGTGCCAACGCTTATGTTATCCCGAAACTCGAGGCGACGAAGTTGCGGTGCTTTCAGCTCCGTCAGGATACAGCGGATGTTCATGGAAGTTGCTCCATCGACGAATCGCAGTGTGTTCAGAGAGGATAGAACTGGCCAATCTCCACGAGAAGCCTCCTGGACCCATTCCGAAAATTGACCCGAGTCGCTCTTGACTTGAAGAACCTCGAGACCCGGGCATTTTTCGGACAACATTTCGACAAGCCCCCTCCACGTGGAATTTCTCGAAGGACGTGTGAACTGGCGGAAACCGATACCAGATGTGTGATACTCCCGCAAGAGTGGGCAGTACCTCAGGGGGAAGGTTGCCTATTGAAAATGGGGTTAAAAATGTCAGTTCGTCAAAACGGTGAACTCTGAACAACCCACAGGGCTATCTGAGGCGCAGAAAGTGACACGAGGAGCAGAAATGAAGGGGTCTCGTGAATCCCTGTCTAGCACGTCAAGATAGAGAAACAAGCCGACTACGTTCGGAAGCTCGGGTGGGACCCAATCCCGAAGCTGGGAGGGGGTTTCTACTGTGGCTCCGACCCTCAGAGTCTTCCATCGCGATACCTGTTCCACTAGCGACGCGTGCAGTTGGTAGAATACCGGATCGCTCGACACCTCGATGTGGCCCCAGTCCGCGTACTCCGAGCCCTCATAGACCTCCTTCTGAAGAAGTTGCATCGACACTTTGAGCGGTAAGTTCCCGGACAATTCCAACCTCCTTTTCATGGGGTCTTGCGATATAGCTCTATTGCTAAGTACGATGTACGTCCAGAGCCCCGGAGTAGACTTGGCGATTTGATTCCACCAGTTGCATACGCAGGAGATCGCTGTTTGAGGCTGGGAGGGATTGTAGACCGAATAGCGAAGGTCATCTATCTCGGGAGGTAGGGCATTTGTGAATATCCTTGAAAGGAGCTCGACGGGTAAAGAATCCATCGGGCTAAGGAGAAGGGGAAATGGGTGGCGCCGGCACCCGAGCAAGTTTGGACAAGTTTTTCTACTACGCCAATGAACCCTGATGACAGCGCTCCCCAACAGAACAGAACGGGAAGTCAGAGCTCAAAAAAATTCTGAACCCATATGGAATACGAGAGTGCTGATGATACCCCAATATTCGAGGGGGAAAGCGAGTAACTTTGCGCATGTGAAGACCCGAAAATCCGGAAATCGTGAAACAAGGCAGGCTCAACTCCAGCAATAACAAACAAACTGCGTAGAGAATGAATGCTGAGACTAACTCATATTCCTGTCAAATCGATAGCGCTTGATAGGGTAGTTGATCCAGGGAAAACCAAATCCTTCATCTACGGCAAGGTTGTTGATAGTCATTATGCCTGAAAACAGGATATCGGCTAGCACCTCCGGAAAGCAGACCGCAGAGAGAGTGCATTACATCTTGAGCTAACAGCCTCTACGGGGGTCCAAGTAGGCAATGGCATCGTCAAACGACAAGTCTGCTCCTCCGACGCGCTTCCAACTTCCTTCTCTTTCCCCTTCGGCTGATGGAACGACTCCGCTCAAACAGGACTCGGCCGTCATTCCCTGCTGGAAACCGGATGTCTTGGATTGAGCAGTGGGTCGTTGAGTGATACTAAAACTCGACCCGGCGAAGTTGCGGGGCGTTGACTTCTGTGAGAACAGAGTAAATTTCTGGTGAATTTAGTTTATTGACGACTTCAGGGTAGTCAGGGGTGGTAGAACTGACTAGTCTCTCTGAAAAGATGCTAGAATACGATCGCAGTCTACGGTGAATTGAGGAATGTCTAGTAGCGGATGTCGTTGGGATAACATGTTAACAAGTCTTCTCCATACAGAATCTTTGTGAGGCTGAAAAGGCCCGTTGGAGCCGATCACTATTCCACTTGCGTCCATCAGCTTGCCTGATTTCTCACGGACGCCAAATTGGCTCCCAGAATATAGCCTGACCCGAGAGGCTAAAAGAGGTCGTGAAACAAGGCGACTTGAACGGCGGCCACCAAACTGCGCTAACAGATATAGAAGGTTGTCAGGTGGAGATAAAAATGCAAGACCGGAACAAACAGACTTGTTTGATAGCCCGGTGTTAGTAGGCCGATGAATGAGTAGACTTAAATTCGGTTACACAGTCCTCATATGGTTCAGCTTAATGTATTGATAAACCTGGGACTGGCGAGATCCACTCCGATGGAAATGTGGCTTGCCCTTGCCTAGGACAGGGCATTTAGTCAATTGCAAATGAAACGGGGAAGTTCATGTCACACATGGCGCCGAAGTGACGGTCCTTTAGGCACGGGTTCCTCATCTCCGTCTCTCGTTCCCGTCCTCGGTGCCGTCACCCCTTACGAGGCGAACGCAGATAGGGACAACACCAATAAACAAACCCCGTTTTGCTCTTTCTTTGGTACATGCGTATTTTATTCTTGAATCTAATCGGGGAGGGCTCTATTGTAGCTACCTGCCTTGGCCGCGAAAATTGTCCGCGAGTCGAACACGACTACGAGGGGCAACTCGTGCCCACTAGCCGTCACGTCAACTTTAGGACTTAGATGAAGATTCTATTTTCATCTAATTAGATGCAGAGCTTGCACTCGGGAGGGGGAGGGTTCTCAACCGAACGGGCCGGGGGCACCTCGTTGCCATTCCCCAATAAAGCCGGAAAGATATTGAGACATGTGAACTGTATTCCGTTCGGCCCTTTAGCCGGGACATCCTAGATTAGTCTCTATAGTAGTCTGGAAGTAATTCAGAGTTCTTCATCCACAGCGTCCAATAGGAGAGTTGATGACCGGAGCGACCAAATCCTTCAGCTACCGCCAAGGTTGTTGATAGTAATTTTTCCTGGAAGCAGGTATTGGTCAGTACCACAGTGAAAGAGAAAGCCAATGGATTCCGTTACGTCTTGAGCCAAACTTCTCTACGGCGGTCTAAGTAAGCAATGGCGTCATCGAACGACAACTCTGGTCCTCCGAGGCATGTCCAACCTCCTTCCCCTTCGTCTGACGGAGCCACCCAGCTCACTTTAGGAACACTCTCCCTGACGGATTCCCACCAGTTTCGAAGCATAGAGATGGCTGCAGGACTGCGTACGGACTCCCATATTTCAGTTTCCCGGATTCTTGGATTTCCGTCAATGATGCTATCCACATCCAATTCTACTCGGAGGTCTGTAGCGTTGGCTATTCTCGCTAATAATTCGGTAGCGTTTGTGGCGGACATCATCGAAATCATGATTCGGCCGTCGTTCTCCATTGGAAACCGGACCTTTTGACTCCAGGCGGCAATTATTAAATGATCCCGAAACTCGACGCGCCGAAGTCGGGGTGCTTTAAGCTCAGTCAGGATACAACGGATGTTCATGGACGTTGCTCCATTGACGAATCGTAGTGTGTTCAGAGAAGGTAGAACTGGCCAATCCCCCTGGTAAACATCGTGTGCCCATGAACGAATGTACCCCGAGTTCGTTTGGATTTGAAGAACCTCCAGCCCGGGACATTTTTCGGACAACATTGTGACTAGCTCCCTCCACGTGGAAGTTCTCGATGGATCTACCAACTGGAAGAAACCGATACCAGACGTGTGATACTCCCGCAAGAGTGGGCAGCACCTTAGGGGAAAGGTTACCTATTTGAAGATGGCCTAAAATGTCAGATTGTCGAACTGGTGAACTCTGAACACACCCACAGGGCTATCTGAGGCGCAGAAGGTGAGGCGAGGAGTAGATATGAGGGGCTCTCGTGACTGGGTGTCAAGTGTTGTAACGTACCCGAGCACTTCAAGACGAAGAGACAAGCCGGCTACATTCGGAAGCTCAGGTGGAATCCATTCGCGAAGCATGGAGGGTAACGCCACGGTGGCTTCGACCCTTAGAGTCTCCCATCGCGATACCTGCTCCACCAGAAGCGCGTGCATTTGGAGGAATGACTGATCGTTCGAGACCTTACGCCAGGATCCGTAGTAGTCCCCGCGATCCGGTTCCCGCCGAAGAAGTCGCATCGACACGTTGAGCGGTAAGTTTCCCGACAGCTCCAGCCTTCTTTTCATGACGGCTTGGGCTTGTGATGTAGCTGCATTGCTGAGTATGATGAACGTCCAGAGCCCGGGAGTCGACTCGGCGATTTGATTCCATTGTTGGCATACGCAGGAGATCGTTGCCTGAACTGGAGAGAAATTGTGAACTGGATGACGAACATCATCGAGCTCGGGAGGTAGCGCATTTATGAATATCCTTGAAAGGAGCTCGACGGGTAAGGAATCCATCCGACTATGAGGAGAAAGAAATGGTTGGGGCTGGCCCTGAACAAGTTTGGATAAGTTTTTCGATCACACGACCAAACCCCGATGACGGCGTTACACAACACAATTGGAAGTCAGAGCCCAAACGAATTCCGAACCAATATATATAGGAAAAGGCTGATGATACTCCGAGAATCAAGGGAGAAGACCCGAAATCCGGAAGTCGTGAAACAAGGCAACTTCAACTACAGCAAGAGCAAACAAACCGCGCGAGGAATGAATCAATGAAAGGCCTGAAACAAACTCTTATTCCTATCAAATCGATCATATCCTATCAAGCGTTGTAATGGTGCTTGATAGGATGGTGGATCCGGGAGCGGCCAAATCCTTCAGCTACGGCCAAGGTTGCTTATAGTAGTTATTCCTGGAAAAAGGATATTGCTTAGCACCTCCAAAAAGCAGAAAGCAGATAGAGTAGGTTACATCTCGAGCAGGGAGCCTCTACGGCTATCCAAGTAGGCAATGGCATCGTCAAACGGCAGGTCTGCTCCCCCGAGGCGCTTCCAGATTCCTTCTCCTTCCCCTTCGTCTGATGGAACGACCCAACTCACTTTGGGAATGTTCTGCTGGACGCCTTCCCACCACCCTCTTAGCCGAGAGATGATTGCGGGGCTACGTCGGGACTCCCATGTGTCGGCTTCCCGGAACGCTGGATCTCCGTCAACGAGACTATCCAGGTCAAGGTCTACTTGGAGGCCAGCGGCGTTTGGGATTCTGGATAATAGTTGAGTGACGCTTGCCGGCCACACTACCGAAAACAGGACCCGGCCGTCGTTCCCTGCTGGAAACCGGATGTCTTGGATCGAGCAGTGGGTAGCTGCGTGATACCGAAACTCGACCCGGTGAAGTCGCGGCGCGTTGAGGTCTGTGAGAACAGAGCAAATGTCCGGCGAACCCAGTTTATTGGCGAACCTCAAGGTGGTCAGAGACGGTAGAACTGGCCAATCTCCCTGGGAAGCGTCGGTAGCCGATGCCAAAATGTGATTGGAGTCGACTGTGACTTGAAGAATGTCCAGTAGCGGACATCGTTGGGACAGCATTTCAACGAGTCTTCTCCATACAGAGCTTTTGTAAGGTTGAAAAAGCCCGTTGAAGCCGATAACAATTCCGTGGTATTCTTGCAAGAGTGGGCAGAAGGTTAGAGGGAATGTCATCTATCCAGAGCGGATCAACACGTCAGTCGGTCTATCCCATACTCTCTGAGTCACTCACAGGGCTATCTGAAGTGCAGAACGTAAGGCGAGGAGCGGAGATGAAAGGTTCTCGCGAAGCCATATCATTCTCCAAGACACCCTCCAGTACTGAAATACTCAGGGCCAGGCTCGTAACGTTGGGGAGCTCGGAGGGAACCCATCGCCGAAGCTCGGAAGGTACTCCCACCGCACCTTGAACACTAAGCGTCTTCCATCGTGCGACTTGTTCTACCAGCAGCGCATGAATTTCGTGAAATGACTCGTCGGCCAGCTTATCCCGGTGACCATCTTCGTCCATGTCACAGGAAAGCAGCATCGAAATACTGAGGGGCAGCTTCCCCGACAATCGCAATCTCCTTTTCATTGTGTCGTGTGATCTAGCCTGATTGTTGACTTTGATGAACGTCCAGAATTTGGGAGTCAATTTGGCGGTTTGATTCCATCGTTTGCAGACGCAGGAAATTGACGCGTGAAGCGAAGCGGGGTCTTTGAATAGATAGTAGTAGCGGGGGTCATGGAGTTCTGGAGGTAGTACGTTGGTGAATATCCTTGACAAGAGCTCGACGGGCAAGCAATTCATATGCATGCGGTCGCGGGGGGAAGGGAAAGGTTGGGCCTTTTCCGCTGGACACCATGTTTGGACAAGTTTTATGTCAAATAGAGGCTGTGTCATTACGAAAATTAGGGATTGAGCCAGAAATGTACAAGGCTTACACGTGAAGACCCAAAACATGGAAACCCTGAAACCAAATGATGTCGTTCACAGCAAGACGGAAGCGAAACGCGTGAACAGGGCGGAAAGGTTGCAAGGCACCGAAAAAGGAAATATTGTTCATAACATGCATGATGGGGAAATGAAAATTCAGGGACCTCACACGCGGAGAGGTAAGCATGTGGGCTCACGAGAAGTAGGGTCTCATCAATGAGTGGGCCCAAGTCCGGTCCTCAAATAAGTAGCCTATTCACTAATTCTTCTTGGCGCGGGTGAAATGGGGACGACCATTACAGGCAGCGCTCGGCTTGACTCTTAGTGGGGCATAGGCGCATCAACCCCGGGTTCACCGATATAGAATGCTAGAGGAATTCCACATTTCTCTCATCACTGGAATATCTACAACGCTCGATCTAATGGTTCATCCTGAGATCGACCTATTCCTTCGGCACGTGGATGCCGACCAAGGTTCTTCATAGTATTTTTGCCTGAATACAAGGATTTGTCAGTACCTCAATGAAAGAGAAAGTGGATAGATTCCGTTACACCTTGAGCCAAACTTCCCTACGGCAATCCAAGTGAGCGATCGCATCGTCAAGCGACAAGTCTGCTCCACCCAGGCGCTTCCAAGTTCCGTCCCCTTCGGCTGACGGAACGACCCAGCTCACTTTGGGAATTTTCTGCCGGGCGGATTTTCCACCATCTTCGAATGGGAGCGATAGCCGCAGGACTGCGTCGGGACTCCCATTCTCTGGCTTCCCGGTATCTTGGATGCCCATCAATGAGGCCGTCCACATCCAGTTCTTTTGGGCGTCTGCAGGGTTTGCTACTCTCGCTAACAGTTCCGCGGCGTTTATAAGAGGCATCATGGAAAGCAAGATTCTGCGGTCGTTCTGCCCTGGAAACCGGATCTCCTGAGTCGAGCCGGTGATTATCAGGTAACCCTGAAATTCGAGGCGACGAATTTGCTGCGCTTTCAGCTCTCCGAGGATACAGCGGACGTCTTCGGCAGTTACCCCATCGGCGAACCATAGTGTGGTCAGAGACGGTAGGATTGGCCAATCTCCCTGATAACCGTCGTCGGCCCATGACCGAAGGTAGCTCGAGGGCCTCCCAACTTGAAGAACCTCCAGCCGTGGACAGTTTTCGGATAACGTCGCAACGAGCCCTCTCCATACGGAGGTCCTCGTGGGACCTGTGAGCTCCAAGAAACCGATACCAGAAACATGGTATTCCCGCAAGAGTGGGCAGTACGTGAGGGGAAAGGAGACCTACTTGAAAACGGGTCAACACATCTGTTTGTCTGGACGGGCATGCTCTAAGTCACCTACAGGGCTATCTGAGGAGCAGAAAGTGAGACGAGGAGCGGAAATGAAGGGCCCTCGTGAATCCAGGTCATCTGGTCTAGCGTACCCCCGCGCTAAAGACTCAGGGACAACTCTCCAACGTTCGGAAGCTCGGATGGAATCCAACGCCGAAGTTCAGAAGGCAATTCCATTCTAGCTTCAATCCGCAGAGTCTTCCACTGTCCCACTTGCTCTACCAGCAACGCATGCACCTCTCGGAATGACTCGTTCTTGGCGTCGCCCAGGTCGTCATGAAGCGGCTCCCACCCAGAAACCTGCATCGACACGTGGAGCGGCAAGTTTCCCGACAATAACAACCTCCGTTTGATCCCTTCTTTTGATCTGGTTCTCTTGTTGAGGATGATCAACGACCAGAGTGCGGGAGTTGACTCGGCGATTTGGTGCCATCGTTGGCAAACGCAGGATATCGTCGCTTCAACATGAGCGGGATTGTCGACCCGATATCTAACGTCATTGATTTCGGGAGGTAGCACGTTGTTGAATATTTTAGACAAGATTTCGACGGGAAAAGAATCCATTGCGGGTGGCGGGGGCGGAAGGAGAATCGTCGAGTTGCCAGCAGAAGACCAAGTTTGGACTAGTTTTCGGACCACGGCACCCATATGCCCCGAAACGGAAAGGGATGCTCTGAGCCCGAATGAATAACCGCAATCAAGGAAAGGACGTAAGACGCGCCGCTAGTCAAGGTACAATGCCAGTAGTATATGCTGAAGGGATCTAGGTGAAACTCGAAACAAAGCAATCGCGAACACCTGATCCTAAACGGCAGCAATAGCAAAGTCGAAGAGAGTGTAAAATAACGTAGCAAGGAAGGAAAGCGGGTATGGCACTGCTATCATGTGGGGAGAAAAGATTGAGCAGGGAGCTAAGCGGGTGAGGGTGTCATCAATCGGTCGTCTTGTCGTTAATCCTTCCAAAAGCAGGAGAAAGGGTGATCGCCACTGCTGGCATCGGCTTGACTTTTCATCAGGCATATATAGGTGCGTCAAAGACCCGCTGCGCCGGAACCCCAGGAGAAAATTCACGTTTCTCTTGATCGAATGGTTCATCTCGAGGCCGAGCTATTACTTCGGTAGAGGGAATACCGGCCAAGGATCTTCATAGAACATTTGCCTGGGAGTAAGGATTGGTCAGCGCCTCCGTGAGAGAAAGCGGATAGAGTGCGTTACGTCTTGAATCGAGCCTCTCTACGGTGATCCAAGTAAGCCATGGCATCGTCAAGCGATAGGTCTGCTCCTCCGAGTCGCTTCCAAATTCCTTCGCCTTCGTCCGACGGAACGACCCAGCTAACCTCTGGAATATTCTCCTGAATCCATCCCCACCATTCTCGAAGATGGGTGGTAGCTGTCGGACTGTGTTGGAACTCCCACGTTTTAGCTGTCTCGAGTCTTGGGTCTTCATAGATGATACTGTCTAAGTCGAGTTCCACTTGCAGATCTGTAGCGTTGGGTATTCTCCGTAGTAGTTCTTCAACACAAATGGTAGGCATCATCGAGAACATAACTCGACAGTATTTCTCCACTGGAAACCGAGTCCGTTCGACCAGCGGATAAAAAGGTATATGAGCCCGAAACTCGACGCAGAGAATTTGCGGTGCTTTCAGCTCGACGAGGAGACAACTTATATCTGAGGAAGTTGCTCCACTGGCAAATCGTAGTGTGGTCAGCGACGGTAAGTCCGGCCAATCTCCCTGAACCCCGTCGGGGGACGATGGCCGAATTCTGCTTGAATGAGTCGCGACTTGCAGAACCTCCAACCCCGGGCATTTTTCAGACAATTTGGCAACGAGCCCCTTCCAGATGGAGGCTATGGTAGGCTCTATGGGATCCCGGAAACCGATACCAGTTGCGTGGTATTCCCGCAAGAGCGGACAGTACGCTAGAGGGAAGGTCGTCTACTTGGAAAATTGCCGTCAACATATCGGATTGTCGATCCGGATGACTCCGAACCACCCACCGGGCTATTCGAGACGCAGATAGTGAGGCGTGGAGCAGATATGAAGGGTTCGTTTTGACCAGGGTGATCTTGAAAAAAGTAGCCGGTGCCTTCGACACTTAGAGACAACTCTACAACATTCGGAAGCTCGGATGGAATCCACTGCCGGAGGTCGGAAAAGGCTACATTGTTGGCTTGAATTCTGATGGTCTTCCATCGCAATACCTGCTCCACAAGCAACGTGTGCATTTCGTAGGATGACCGATTGTCTGACGGCTTGAGGTGGGCGAGGTACGCCTGACCAAATCTCTGTCTGGACAGCCGCATTGAAACATTGAGCGGTAAGCTACCAGACAGTCCCAACCTCCTCTTCATCGCGTAATGTGAGCTGCTCCTAGTGCTGAGAATGATGAACGTCCAAAGTTCAGGCGTCCATTCGGCGATTTGATTCCATCGTTGGCAGACGCCGGAAAGCGCGGCTTGAGCTTGGGTAGGATTGTCGACTGGATGACGAACGTCATCGAGGGTGGGAGGTAGTACGTTGATGAATATCTTTGAAAGGAGCTCGACAGGCAAGGAATCCATTTAGCCCAGAGAGGAAAGTGGTGGAGGTTGCTACAAGAACGTCAAGTTTGGACGAGTTTGTCTATCATACAGCTGTTTTCAAAAGGCTAGTCCAAACAGACAAACAAACACGCGCGCTCTCGGGAACCGAAAATTCGTAGCTCTGCAGACACCACAGTTAGGCAAGAACTATCAAGTGCATCAGGAAATAAAAAACTGATAAAAAATTCAGACGAAGTCTCCCAGTACGAATCCTTGTAGCTAAAGTACACTGGATTGAGCAAGCAGAGTTGAAGAATGAAACGTGTTATAGAAGCAAATAGTACTGGTACGCCCTCAGTGAAGGGATTTATGGTTCATATGGGGTACCTATAAGCCTAAAGTCAAAGAAAACCCGGGGAATGTCATGTTTGAGGCCCACACATGGGAAACCTTGTGTGGATGGAAAATGGCATACCTCAAGATGTGAACCAAATGTATTGCAAGCCATGCGTGAATTTTCTTCCGATTTTTCTTTTGACAACGCATTTGAGAGCTCTCAACTGCCTGTGGTGTGTCCGGAGCTATGATTTTTTTATTCCAGAGGGGAAAAAGTCGACGCGCGAGTTTGTCGGGGTTTGTTTGGACTAGCTTTTTGAAAACAGCTGTATCGAAGGCCTCGTTGCTCTCCAGCACAATAGGACGCCGTGATCCAAACCGATCCATGATCGTGATACAAAAAGAAAGAAAAAAGGGGTGATGACAAATCGTTAGTCAGATGAAGACGTGGGTAATATATATACTCAAGTTATGCTCGTGAACTTGGGATCGAAAACAACAAAAAGAATTCGTGAAATCGAGCAACAGTAAGGGTATATGGCGCGCCGTTCGGGCCACACAAATGACATCGACCTGCAAATGACAAATGACGAATGACAAATTACAAATGACCTTCAAATTCGCCGGAGATTGTTTCATATCAGACTAAATAGCTACCAACCATACGAAAGGGGCTCCGGTTGCACGAGCGATTACACCTGGGCATAAGCACAGCACCAGTCCAGGAACACCCAAGGCCACTCAACCCGCGCCGACACTCAACTATGTGTCACCTTGACTATGTCGTTGCGGTGCTCTCTCCCCGCTTCCAACAAGGGGCATCGGGCAGATAGTATGACAGCATTTTTTTGCGGAATATTAAATTCAAGAGTTTGTGGGCTATGATTTGGCCGTGAGTGGTCTAAAGCTACCTGATCCTATGCGCAAGTCCTATAACTCAGGGTTCCCGATGGACCCTCTTCCTCTCTCTCATTGGCTCTTCGGTCGATACTGGACACCAGCTCCGAGCAAAGGCTGCGCTAAACTGAGGCTTGAAGCTCATTCACTGCACATTACATAATCCATCGGAAGGTTTCTGTGTGCGGAAGAAAGCTCGCCCACCGCTAAGACCCTGCGGCAATCCACCCGATTAGACATCCCAACGGCGAGTTCCCCGTCAGTAACTCCTCCATTTTTCTTTGGGAGATGCGGGCTCGGGGACAATGATCTACTTTTGACGAACAGATATAATGACTTCCTACCTCGGCATGGTATGCACGCCTTGCCTCCCCGGTCCTCCTCATCCCACGGTCAGTCACTGACATATTTTCTCTCCCGATATAACTCAGTGGCAAACCGACACCAGGCGGCCTCCTTAAGCCCGCGTGAGGATATCGACCGAGAGACCCTTAAAACACTTAGATGGCAAACGAGTAGGCTGTAGCTCGTTGGTATTAGGTGTAGTTTGAATTTTCAGTGAAAAATAACATCATAATATAGCTAGGCATGTGGAATGTACTCTGGGCCCGGACCATCCAAGCGCTGCACGGATCCGCAGCGTGAGCATCTCGCGAGCAGCCTAGCACTCGATTCTAACACCGACCACTTACTAGAATGAACCTCCATAAGGAGACCAACAGTCCCAACGAGCATCTGAGAAACTACTAAATATTCCTTCTCACGTTTCTATGTTGTATTAAATGCAGAACACTTACTAAGCTAGGTGGCTCGCAATGCCCTGGCTTAAGCGGCCCGACCCCTACGGGGGTCAATTCCCCTTCTCCGAGAACCCAGCTTGGAACTGTAACAATTTTAGAGAAGTCATGAGCGCCTATGATAATGTATTTTATCTCGAATGAAGCGATTTCGCTTTGTAGTTAGCTCTCGACAGTTTATGCAAGTCCGGGCCGAGGGGGACTAAAGACGCTTGACCCACAACGGCGGCCGAATGCTAATAGAACCTGATATACAAAAGGCTTGAGATACCTTTTGGGGTTGTTTTTTAGCCGAATCGGAACATTCCAGCAAAGATGCGCGAGGTTCTTGTGGCGTGGCTCATGGCTGTAAGCTCGGGCGATTGTAACTCCCACGCGCTCACGATGTAGCAACGTACAGACCGTGCTCGAAATAAAACGAATAGCGGATGTGGAAAGTGAATAATTATTTACATGGTAAGATATAAGGTATTTGAAGGTCATTTGTAATTTGTCATTCGTCATTCGTCATTTGTCATTTGCAGGTCGATGTCATTTGTGTGGCCCGAACGGCGCGCCATAAGGGTAAGTCGAAGAGCGCGAAGAAACATGAACAAGAGGCCGTAAGCTAACAAGGAGGAAACAAAAGAGGCTTCGCTATCATATCGAAACCAAAAAATACGGAGGTTAGATACTTGTTGCTCCAGAGGTCTTTCAAACATCTGTGATGTCTATAGCGCTTGCTTCATTGGTCAAGCGGGGAAATGGCCCAGTATTTCAGTTGGGGTGTCCTGCCCAAGGCTGCTTATAGTACTCTTGCCTGAAAGCAGGGAATAGTAAGCATAGTTGGTAAGCCAAAAATGGATGGATTGCGTTACGTCTCAATCCAAGCTTCCCTCCAGAGATCCAAGTAAGCAACCGCATCGTCAAATGACAAGTCTGCTTCCCCGAGACGCTTCCAACTTCCTTCCCCTCCGCTTGACGGAACGACCCAGCTAACTTTGGGAATATTCTGTTGGACCCATTTCCACAGTCCTCGAAGCGTAGACATAGCCAGAGGACTACGTGTGCGCACAAAGTTTTTAGCTTCCCGGGATGTTGGATCTCCATCAACGATGCTATCCAGGTCCAGCACCACGTGCAAGTCCGCAGCGTTTGCTATATTCGACAGTAATCCCTTAACAGTGCTGGCAGACATCATCCGAAACAGGACTTGGCCGTCGTTTTCTACTGGAAAGCGGATCCCCGGAAGTGGTCGGTAAACAATTTGACTCTCCCGAAACTGGACGCGACGAAGTTGCGGAGTTTTCAGTTCGGTGAGGATACAGCTGATGTTGGACGGACTTGCTCCATAGGCGAACTCCAGTGTGGTCAGAGAAGGTAGAACTGGCCAATCTCCCGTAAAAAAGTTAGCAGTCGATAGCGGATGGGAGGTCGTGTCGGCCTTGACTTGAAGAAACTCCAGCTGTGGACATTTTTCGGACAAAATTGCCACAAGTCCCCGCCACATGGAGGCTCTTGGAAGATCGGGCTCCATGAAGTCGATACCAGGTGTGCTGTATTCCCGCAAGAGGGGGCAGTGCGTGAGGGGGGAGGTCGCCTACTTGAACATAGGTCAACATGTTAATTTGTAGGTCTCGAATACTTTGAACGACTCACAAGGCCATTTGAGGCGTAGAAAGTGAGGCGAGGAGCAGATATGAAGGGCTCCTGTGAATCCATGTCGCCTTCCGAAACCTCCCCGAAGACATTGAGCCGCAGAAACAAGCCCACAACATTCGGAAGCTCAGATGGAATCCATTTCCGAATTTCGGAGAGTACTTCCACTCTGGCTGCAACTTTCAGCGTCTTCCATCGAGACACTTGCTGCACCAGCAACGCGTGCATTTCGTAGAGTAACTCGTCTTCCCACACCTCATCCCACAATGCCCTCCAATTGTAAGAGAGCTCCACCAAAACGTCAAGCGGGAGGGTCTTAGACAATTCCAGTCTCCTTTTCATTGCGTCGTGAGATCTCGCCTTGTGGCTGAGTTTGATGGACGTCCAGAGCCTGGGAGTCGATTTGGCGGTTTGATTCCATCGCTGGCAGACGCAGGAAATTGACGCTTGAAGTCGAGCAGGATTGTCGAATCGAACGTCTCGAGCGTCTCGAGCATCACTGAGGCTGGAGGAGGGTAGCGTTGATGAATATCGCTGAAAGGATCTCGAAAGGTAAAGAGTCCATCCGGTGACGAGTGGAAGGATAATGCTGGGAGACAAGTTTTTCTATCACGCCAACGATTCGAACCCCCTATATGGGACCCAAACGAATCCATAATCATGATACAAGAAAAAAAAAGCTGATGATACATCGTTAGTCAGGTGAAGACGT
>WSTY01000609.1:0-16550 GCA_019633465.1 Tulasnella sp. 417 | reverse complement strand
CGAGATACATGACATGTTGAGTATATTTCGGGCACGTTTTTGCTCCGTTTTAGCTGTCCTCATCGCAACCATTTTTTCTTGTTTAGTGATTGGGTTCACTGTCGTTTTCTGGGATCATATCTGCACGTTTGGAGATGAAGTCCAATATGTATGGACTGCGCCAAGGTCTTTCGTCAAAATTTTGTTTCTAGGGGTGCGTCCAAGTCCAACTCGAGTGCGAAACCCGAGCTGAGATGACCATGTGGCTCTACCCCCCTTCCCCTCTCTTTCTCCTGCTTGACAGAATCGATACCTTACTCTCGCGGGCATGACGCTTGCCGCCATCCGTAAGCACTTGGACTTGACATCGAAGTTTGGCAAGGAGAGGCTGACGGAATCTTCCAGAGACGAGCCGTTTGGTCCCCATGTCGGATAAGGTACGTTCGACTACCTGTATATCCCCGCCAGGTGGCTAACGCAAGCCGCGTTCAACGAGTGTAGGGGTAGGTTTATGGTTTGGTGGCCGCCCACCACGCTTGTGTTGACGGGTCGGTTGCTTGTGGCTTAGCTGCGTAGCGTCAGTGCTGGTGATTGCGTGTTTCGAAGCGATATCTTTAACGAGTTGGGATCGTAAGTACAGACGGGACCTCGCCGAGCACCTTCGTGGCTAACGAAATCTCTCTCAAGTCCTGCTGCTATTCCGAGTGCACGCCCTTTGGGGCGGGCGTCGCAGCATTGTTGTTCCTACCTCTATCCTCTACGGCATCACATATGTTTGCCATTCGGTGGTCGGTTTTGCCGGCGCCGCGGGGCTTATCCGTTCGTTCAGTACCTTTGTAGGTTTCTTCAAGCTTAGCTAACAAAGATATTCTCTAGCCCATCTCTACTTCGATTCCAGTGCCAACACGTGTGCATCTGATTACAGAGCAGGCCCATACGCTGCAGTGTGGACTTTTGCTGTAAGAGCTTCCTTGGCCATTGACGAAACCTGATGCGACCTATTGAATTTTGGGTAATGCAGCTATTCTGCGAGACCGTCATGTTCATCTTGACGATCATCAAGGTCATAGAGGATCGCAAATCCGATGAGTTCAACAACCCCCTGATTAAGAGCTTATATTATGGTCAAATCATCTACAACGTGGTGAGTGTTTCTTCCCCTCACAATAGGTTGAAGTGGTCCGCTGGTTGCTGACTTTCGCCTCGCACTCTAATGTTAGGTAATCATAGGTACTGCCAGCTTTGTTATATGTTCACTTTTGCAATCAGCTAAACATACTCAGTTGGAAACTAGTTCTTCGAGTGTTCAACCTCGTGGTATCCAGCACACTCCCTGCGTCTTTGTATTTTTTGGGTGTGTAGTGAGTTGCTTGATTATACAATCCTCGAGACCCGAAACCAATACTTATTTGCCCCCGATACTCTAGTTTTATCTGGGCCATGATTACCGCACTCGTCACACGAATGATGCTGCATCTACGGAGAGTAGCTTCCGACTCTCAGCGCAACCAGACGGATTTGTTCGGAGAGACAGCCGTGAGTACGCGGATTATGTGGGCGCGACATACTTCGGCGATACACCCGTCTCGAACAGCATCCTCGCCAGTTGGCCGTTCCATGGATGACCGCGAAAATGTTGATTGGGGCCATGAGGACGCGGAAAGGGGAGAGGGAATCGAACTGCGCAGTTATCGAGCAGACGGTATTCCTGCGACCGATAACGGTTGACGAGGTGGCAGGTTCCTGCGTTTGCTCTTTTAAACATTTCAAACCTAGGTGTTGGTTGATATGATGAGGATATTCTAGTTGCGAATTTGGTCCTGTAACAGGCCTATCCTTATTCTTTATACGGTTTCGATGTCTGGCCGTGGCTTTGTTCTCTCAATGAAGGCCGTTTTGCTCTCCCCTACGGCTTCGCCCGACATTTTATACGGAAACTGCGGAGGTCGAGTCTCGCTACAACTCTAGGAAGGAGTGACGGGAGGATGTGCGGAACCACGGTCACTTCTGGTGGTCATTTCTGTCCTTCAACTGTTCGTTGAGTTTTGGCCAATGACAGTCCGTCAAGGAAGATATCGGGTTGCAGCAAAGGGACTGCGTTCATCGTACCTTAATCAGCTGAGTAGATGTAGCCATGAGCCCATCCATCAAGTCGGGTCCAATCGGTCTCGTCATCCGTCCGATCCATTGAGGTACGACATACATGCCTACAAGGTCACTTGGGCGTTCTACCTAGGTCCCATCAATAAAAGCCCCGCTGATGGTTCTGTGATGATAGGAGTGTTTGCCTTGGAAGCTCGATTCTTACCTTTCCAATTCTGATCTTGAGACCCAAACCCAAGCCACAGATCACTGTTGACAATGACAACGCCCTCAGTGGTCAGTAAGACGCGATACTGGGCTCAATTGCAGAGAAACCCGAAGCCATCCTTGGCGGTGAGTCCGCATCCCGTGCGGAGCGTGTCAGGGATATCGCTAACCAGTGTGCAGAAACAAGGAATCTATTAATGGCTCGTCAGATTTCTGGATTTCCGGTGCCATCAAATTGGCCATCAGACTCCCATAGAAGTGGTTGCAAATAAGCCGGCGACGCTTAGAGCAGTAATAAACACCTCACGACGGGTATCGGCCACATAAGGTTGAGCAATCACCTGTTAATAATGGAAATTTCTAAGGATATTTTCCTAGGTAGCATCCGCGGGACTGCCGCGTGGCCGAACCTGCGAGGAATATATACAACGCTAGGTGGGACCCCCGTCACTAGTCGGGATGAGTAGCAATCTCATAACATCATTGTTTCTCGGAAAATGGATGTCCCGTATCCATCATGTCCTAAATCTCGCTCGGGAGCAGAAGATCGCGCGCATGATAGCACCCCACAAGGTATCGGCAATAAGCAGTTGACGAGCGGCCTGGCTTGACTCGACAACTACAAATAATACAGTTGGCCCTTTGGAGGCACAGCACAGTTGCCAGATCACGCAGCCGTAGCTAAGCCGTCTCGGTCCCCAGCAGTCCTCCAGCGATATAATAACACAACCACCCTCACAAAGGGAATTCGGACGAACCAGAGGAACCTGGATCTTTTAGGGTCAAACTGGGCAGCTCGATCTTTTGGGTCATTCCAGCCTATAAAACGTAGTCTGGGATGACCGCACTTCCCATTTTTGCTCATGGAATCGAACTCCCAGGAGGGATGCGTTGGTCGATGTGGTGGGTCGTTCTTACGATTGGGCTCTGATTTTCTTCTTTTCCTGTAACAGGTTCTCATATTCTATCCAGCTTAAGCGTTTGCAATGTGTTCTTTCGGTAAAGAACTTTTCCATCTCTTTCATTATCATCTCTTCGTCTGACATATCTGGGAAGAGAATGAAAAGACCTCGCTGAATGCAAAAGGATACGAGGAGACGCCGCGTACGTGTAGAAGTCTGTTCGCCAACACATCCAGTTTCTAGCGAGTAGAGACTTGGATGCTGCGTATTGGAACTTGATTGGCGGCATGTGGCGGCAATTTCCGCAGACTAGCGAGGGCTGCGGTCCAAATCTTGCCCCGCGCAGTACCAATCCAAATCTTGCTCTCAAATCCTGAACTCAAGGTTCGCGATGGTTTCCCTTCCTTCCCAGCTTCTCGTTGATTAAGGGCAGCAGTTTAGATGGTATTCCACGATAGTTCGAACCGCTGAAGCCTGCTGGCGCGTATTATGTCACCCATTGGTGCGAATTTGGTCAAAGTATGAATACGCCAAGACTCAGATTCCCCACCGTTCACACAGCTAGCCCAGCGTCTAATTCTCGGCCAATGAACTCGTTGATATGTGTCCAAATCCTTGGGAATTGCGTTTTCTCTGGGCGTCTCTCAGCGACCCCTCAGATGAGAGGTCGCCCAAGGAAGTCCGTCGCGGCCCCGAGAACACCCCCTGGACAAATGATCAAACATTTGACGACACTAAACGATAAGTGCTTAGGGAATATTGCCCCTGGATGCACACTGCCCAGCAAGCAGCTCAGTCTCCAAACTTTGGGTAGCAAGCTTGGCCATCACTCTCGAATCCTAACGTCGCGGGTATGGACGTTGTCGCGTAAGCGATATGGGGACGTTGAATAGCAGCAATGCACTTACCAATAGTGAGTCATTCATTGGAGGCATTTAGACCTGATACAATGGATACTGTTTTGATGACTCGGCTTGTTAATCCATCGTCGAATCCTTCACTTAGATTATCATATATCATTCCAGAGCCGGATACTTTCCCTGTGCATAGTCGTAAATATGGACCTTAGCTCTGATTCTGCGGACAACCAAGGTGGCGACCAAATCGAAAGCCTCGCAACCCTGAAGGGTCATGTGTTAGCCATCCCGCGTTTTCTGCAAATACACCGTCTCCTCCACGTTCTGTAGCCAATCCGCTTTGCTCCCACGTCCAACCCTGTGACCATCCCTAGGTGAAATCGATTGGGGCCGAGCTCTTGAGTCCGGCTCGATCCCGATCGCTGCCCACCATCGAAGTTCACGCTTCCTATTCTATTCTCCTCCTTCCAATCACCAAGATACCATCGCCAGAGACTCCGATGAAATACTGAAACCGAGAGTTTGCGGGCGATGGCTTGGCTGTGAGCGGTCTAAACCAAGATCCTAGTATGCACCAGTCCTATATACAACTCAGGTTCCCGATGGACCCTCTTCCTCTTCCTCATTGGCTCCTTATTAGATAATGGATACCAGTTCCAGGCAAAGGCCGCCGTAAATTGAGGCTTGAAGCTCATTGACTGCATATTACCTAATCCAGGGGAAGTACGCATATGCTGAAGGATGCTCCACCGCTAAGACCCTGAGTCAATTCGCCTGATAAGGCATCCGAACGGCGGCCTTCCAGTTACTAATTCCTTGATTTGTCTTTGGGAAAGGCTCGGGGACAATGATCTAATTTTGACGAACGGACAATGACTCCCTACCTCGGCATGGTATGCCCGCCTTGGCTCCCCGGTCCTCCTCATCCTCGGGTCAGCCACTACAATATTTCTCTCTCCGATATAACTCAGTGGCCAGGTGGCTTCCCCGCGTCCGGGTCTCGACCGAGAGACCCTTAAACCCCTTAAATCGCCAACGGAGGCTTTAGCGCGTTGGTCTTGGGCGTAGGTTGTGGGATTGAATTTTCCGTGAAAGGTAACGTCATAAGCGGATTCTATTCCCATGATCGTAATTTATTTATTTATTTTGTTGGGCCCGAAACTGAGTTCAAAGGAGCGTAAAACGGAGCTCAAAACGCATTCCGGACAGGACCGCTGGTGGCGCTGTTGACCCTTGCTTCATTCCGCAGTCGCCCCTTTACGGAGGAGGAGAGCAGCTTCTAAGTCGGATGGGCGCGGTTTCTTCATCTAACGACGCCGCTAAGCACAATGTTGTTCCGCGAGATCGAGGCGCCCAGTGAGTGGAAGCAGAGTGAATTCAAACGGCTGCCAAGATGACAAAGCTGGATGACGTCGAAGGGACAGGTGCCTAATAGCAAGGATATTCGTGCTGACGAGACCGATTCACTCTACCATACCGGGTCCTGGGAATTTGCTGCTCAGTTCTTTCACTATTGATTTGTCTGGAGCCTGACCGGTAATAGCGCGTTAAAGACCTTGCTAAGCAAAGACTAGCACGGTATGCTTGTGCCACGCGTTCCTCGAACCTGCGTTAAAAGAGTTGCCACCCGGTCGCCGGTCCTTCGCCGAGGTTATCGTTCTAACTCCGGTGTCAGATATTTTTCTGCGTAAGCTCTCGTGCAAACGTGAGCTCTAAGCGGCGTGGACTTGCTCGGACAACTGATCGGGGATCAAGTCCTGCGACCCTGATAAGGTCATGTGGCCGGCTGACAAGCTCGACCTGCAGGTACTTAACCTCAGGCTGAACTAATCCCATTTTCTTCTTAGCCAAAGACCCCGGAGCGTTCGTCCCTTCCCCGCCCTGGAGAAAGATATCAGGGCCGAGCGCTCGAGCGTTACTTAACTGGTGGCACCCCCTTGAAATCGAAGTTCAACTCTCTCTTTTCCCTGTTTGTTCTCGTTCCCCACTGCCTCTTCTACCCCCCAGCCATCCGTCAACATAGAGACTCGATGAATGTTGAATCACAACCATGACCCGATCTCTACGCTCCACATCGTGCAGCATGCTGAAGCTTCGAGATACATGACATGTTGAGTATATTTTTCGGGCGCATTTTTGCTCCATTTTGGCCGTCCTCATCGCAACCATTCTTTTTCTTGTTTAGTGATTGGGTTTACTGTCGTTTTCTGGGATCATATCTGCACTTTTGGAGATGAAGTCCAATATATATGGACTGCGCCGAGGTCTTTCGTGAAGATTTTGTTTATAGGGGTGTGTCCCAGTCCAACTCACCTGCAAACTCGAGGTGGGATGACCATGTGGCTCACTCCTCTTTCTGTCCCTTTCTCCCGTTTGATAGAATCGATACGTTACTCTCGTATGCATGGCGCAAGCCGCCATCCGTAAGCACTTGGACTTGACATCGAAGCTTGGCCAGGAGAGGCTGACGGAATCTTCCAGAGACGAGCCGTTTGGTCCCCATGTCGGATGAGGTGCGTCCGATTACTGAATAATCCCGTCAGGTGGCTAACGCCAACCGCATTCGACGAGTGTAGGGGTAGGTTCATGGTTTCGTTGCCGCCCACGGTGGTTGCGTTGACGGTCGGTTGTATGTGGCTTAGCTGCGTAGCATCCACTATGGTGGTCGGGTCTTTCGCGGCTATATCTTTAGTGATTTGGGATCGTAAGTACAGATGGAGCCTCGCCGAGCACCTCGGCTAACGAAATCTCTCTCAAGTTCTGCTTCTATTGCGAGTACACGCCCTTTGGGGTGGACGTCGCAGCATTGTTGTTCCTACCTCTATCCTCTTCTGCACCGCATATGTTGGCAATTCGGTGATCAGTTTTGTAGGCGCCGTGGAGCTTATCCGTTTGTTTCAGCATCTCGTTACGTTTCTTCAAGTTTAGCTAACAAAGATTTTCTCTAGGCAATCTTCACTTCGATTCCAGTGCCAAAACGTGTGCTTCTGATTACAAACCAAGCTCATATGCTATCTTGTGGGCTTTTCCTGTGAGAGTGTCCTTGGCCATTAACCAAACCTGATGCGACCGACTGAATTTTGCGTAATGCAGCTTTTCTGCGAGACCATCATGTTCATCTTGACGATCATCAAGCTCGCAGACGATCGCAAATCTGATCATTTCAACAACCCCCTGGTGAAGAGCTTATATTATGGCCAGATCATTTACAACGTGGTAAGTGCTTCTTTCCCGCCTAATAGGTTGAAGCGGTCCGGTGGTCGCTGACTACTGCCCCGCACTCCGATGACAGGTAATCATAGGTACTGCCAGCTTTGTTATATGCTCACTTTTGCAATCAGCTAAATATACTCTATTGGAAACCAGCTGTTCGAGTGTTCAACCTCGTGGTCTTCAGCGCTCTTCCTGCGTCTTTCTTGTTTTTTGGGCTGCTAGTGAGTCGCTTGATCATACAGTTCTCGAGACCCGAAACTAATACCTATTTGCCCGGTATACTCTAGTTTTATCTGGGCTATGATAACCGCATTCGTCACACGAATGATGCTGCATCTACGGAGGGCAACCTCTTCGGACCCTCGGCGCGACCAGGCAACTTTGTTCGGAGAGACAGCCTTCAGTACGCGGATCATCTGGGCGCGACAGAATCCGGCGATACATTCGTCTGGCACGGCGTTGTCGCAAGATGGTCATTTAGGGAATGCCCGTGAAAGAGTTGATTGGGGCCATGAGGATGCAGAAAGGGGGGACGGAATCGAACTGCGCAGATATCGAGCAGACGGTATCCCTTCGACCGATAGCGGTTGACGACTTGGCAAGTTCCGGCGTTTGCTCTCCCAAACGAGTTTCAAATCGGGGTGGTGTTGGTTGAGATGATATATATACTCTAGTTGCGTTTCGCCATGTAGGGGGGTTATCCTTATTCTTTTGTATCATTTCGACGTTTGACTGTGACTTTGTCCTCTCAATGGAGTTCGTTTTGATGTTTGATCTCTCGATGGCATCGCCCGATATTTCATGCGAAAGCTGCGCAGATCTAGTGTCGCTACAGCTCTAGGTAGGAGCGAATGCGCGCCACCACGATCGCTTCCGGTCGTGATTTCTTTGGCCCTCAACTAGAGCCGCCCGTTCGTTGACGTTTTAGCCAAAGACAGTGGGTCAAAACTGACCTCGGGCTGCAGCAAAGAGGTGGCGTTCTTCGTACGTACCTTAATCACCTGGGTGGATGTGGCCATGAATCGGGTCTTTTCGGTTTTCTTATCTGTACGCTCTAGCGACCTCGAGTGTGTCTACGAAATCGCTTCGCGCGTTTGACCTGGCCCTCGTCTATAAAATCCCGGTCGGCGTACTGTAATGATGCGGGGAACTGCCCCTGGGGGCTCGATCCTCACCTTTCCAATTTCGATCTTGAGGTCCAAACCTGACCAATAATACCTGCTTGCGATGGCAACGGCCGTAGTGGCCAATAAGACGCAATACAGGGCTCAGTGACGAAGAACCCCGAAGCCATGCTTAGCAGCGAGTCCTACAACCTGCGCGCGGCAAGTCAGGGATATCTCTGACCAGTGCGAATCTATTAAATGGCTTGTCGGATATCCACATTTCCCGGTGCCGTCAAATTTGGCTCCCGTGGGGGTGGTAGCAAACAGGACGGCGATGCTTAGTCTTTAGAACATGGCAGACTCCTCGTGTTGGTCACATATGACTGAGCCGTTACTCAATGATCAAGCAAATTTTTAAGGATTTTGTCCAACGTCGCAGTCTCAGTGAGGGGTCATCTTATTCGACCCACGGAATCTAACCCTGGGGGGACCCAGGTCACTAGTCGCGGTGGGGGGCAATTTCATATTGTTTCGCGGTAAATGGATGTCCCATATGCATTATGGAGGAAATCTCGCTCGGGAGGATGAAATCGCGCCCATGATAACGCCCCACAAGGCGCCGGTAATAAGCTGTGATGAACGGCCGGTTCAGACCCACGGCGTGGCGGTGATTTACTCGTCAACGACAAATAATACAGTCGGCCCTTTTGAGCAGGGTTACCAGATCGGGCAGGCATCGCTAAGCCGTTTTGCCCCCAACAAGCCTCCAGCGACATAATTACACAACCGCTCTCACACAGGGGACGGCATTGGGATCCAGACGAACCATAGGAACTTGAACCTCTTGGGGTCAAGCTGGGTGTTCAATCTTTGGCGTGATTCCAGGTCCCAATCCCATCTTTGTCGGTGACCGGGGTCCTACGCCGGGCGGCGATCACGATATCTTTCCCTGAAAGCTTCCCCGTTGGTTCTAAAGCCAATCCACATTCCTCCCAATATTCGGGGTCGGTGGCATGCACCCTCGGCACCCGTCTTGGCCAAGCAATGTGGCCAGATAATTGATACCGTCTCAAACGGCGACAACCCCGGTTACTAACAGTATTTATATCCGAGCTCGTCGACAGAAGCGCGCTACTCCCTCTTCCCCTCTTGTTCTCCTCTCATTCTCCCCCTCCCTGGATCACCATCCTCGTCGACTCAAATGAATGATAGAACATACTCATTATGAACTGGCCTCCGCGCATCAGATCGTAGTTCATGCGAACGCTGCGGGATACATGACCTGTTGAGTGCATCGCAACGCGCGATTGAGATTTAAGGGAATTTGGCGCATCCTCAACGCATCGTCTTCTAGTGGTCGGGTTTACCATCCTTCTATGGGATCACCTCTGCACTCTCGACGAAGAGGTTCAATTCGTATGGACCGCGCCGAGGTCCCTGGTGAAGATTATGTTTTTGGCGGTATGTTCGAGGTCCGACCCTACTACGAAGCCCAGTCTGGGATGATCGTACTTCCTGTTTTTGCTCATAGAATCGATATGCTACTCTTGTGCTTCTCGCGGCCGCCACTTTTGGTAAGCACTCCGGGGGGGGGGGGCGGGTTAGGACGGCGAGTCATGGCAGAAACTTATTTGTCCCTCACAGAAACAAACCGCTTCGTGACCTATTCCGATCTAGTGCGTTCGATTATCGAAAGGCTCTAATTTGGTGGCTGATATGAATCACTTCCAACGCGCTTAGGGGTGAGACTTTATTGTTGCCCTTTTTGCCCTGGTTTCATGTGTCCACTTGTGATGGTTAGCTGTGGGTGGTCGGTGGAAGTGATTGGTTTTTGCGAAGCTTTGTCATTAGCGATATGGGACCGTAAGTACAAATAAATGGTGCTGAATGCGCTGTTTGGCTCACCCGAAATCTCAAGTGTTTCTCCTCATTCGAGTGCACGCCCTCTGGGGTAGACGCCGCAGCATCGTCATCAGTACTTCTCTCCTCTTCGTCGTGGCATACCTTGGTCATCTGGTGGTTGGTCTTATAGGCGGGATCGAGATGTTCTGTTGGTTGAAACTTTGCTACGTTTCAACCCTCGCTAATGTTAACATTCTTTTAGCTCACATGTACTTCGACCCCCTGGCGAAAACATGTCTTACCGACTACCGGCCAATCCCATTCTCAATCCAGTGGGCTTTTGCCGTAAGTCACCGTATAGTTGTTCACTAAAGTGGAGGGCGGCTGACAAATTTACATATGTGCGAGATAGCTATCCTGCGAGACCATTATGTGCATTCTGACGATCATCAAAGTCATTGAAGAACGACGAACAGACCAGATCCACAATCCCCTAAAGGAGAATTTATACTATGGCCAACTTATCTACAACGTGGTGCGTACTCCTTCCACCCGTCTCTGCCTCAGGAAACGGGTTGAACAAGGCAATCTTGTCACCGCTATGATAGGTCATAATCGGTACGGCGACCTTTTCAATATGGTCATCTCGGTATTTGTTTAACCAAGTTCACTTATCACCTAGTGGTCCGACTGTTCAACCTCCTGGTTTGGATCACTTCACCTCCGTCTCTTACTCTTCTGGGGGTTTAGTAAGCTTCTCGATTGCATCCTCCTCGCGACCTTGAAGCAATACTTATTTGCCACGCACATGCAGCTTTATATGGGCGCTCATAGCCACATTAGTCACACGAATGATGCTCCACCTGCGGTGGGCGGCCTCTTTCGACTCTCAGCGCAGCCAGACAACGTTGTTTGGAGAGACAGCCGTCAGTACACGCATCGTTTGGGCTCACCGTACTGTAGCAAATAGCTCGCTCCGCACAGCATTCTCCCCGGATGCCTACTTGGCGGCTGATCGCGAGAACCCCGACCAGAGCAGTGAGGGCGGGGAGAGTGGCGAGAGAATTGAATTGCAGACGTATCGAAACGAGGGCAGCCGGACTAACGGTGAGGTCTGACGGTATCCGAAGCTCCATCTTTCGCTCTCGTGGGCAAGTTGCAAGTAAGGGAGTGCCGAGCGACGCGGTGAGCGGCGAGCTTTGAGTGGCGTGTTTTGTCTTATACAGACGTATCCTTATTCCTGTCCGCTTTCGATGCTTGTACTTTATTCTTTCAGTAAAAAAAGAATTCTTGCTTGTCTGTCTTGGTGGCTATGTCCGACTTTCTGTACAGTGACTCTGAAAGTAATCTGGCTCGGTGCTCAGAGGCGATCGTCTAGGGTAGCGTTCGAATTCCCGCCTCAGGGGAAGCGGAAGTTGCCTCTCAAACTGCGCAGTTATCGAGCAGACAGTATCCCTGCGATCAATAGCGGTTGACGAGCTGGCAAAATCCGGCGTTTGGTCTCTTAAACAAGTTCCAAATCAGGGTGGTGTTGGTTGATATGAGAGATACTCTGGTAGCGTTTCGCCATCTGAAAGGCTTATCGTTATCCTTTTGTATCATTTCGACGTTTGACTGCGGCTTCGTCCACTCAATGGAGATTGTTTTGATGTTCTATCTCTCGATGGCATCGCCCGATATTTCATGGGGAAGCTGCGCAGGGCGAGTATCGCTACACTTCTAGGTAGGAGTGACAGGAGGATGCGCGTTAACGCTATCGCTTCTGGTCGTGATTTCTTTGGTCCTTGACTAGAGCCGCCCGTTCGCTGACGTTTTAGCCAAAGACGGTGCCTCAAAAACGATCTCGGGTTGCAACAAAAGGGTGGCGTTCCTCGTACCTTAATCACCTGGGTGGATGTGGACATTAATCGGGTGTTTTCGGTCTTCTTATCCGTGCGCTCTAGTGTGCCTACAAAATCGCTTCGCGCGTTTGACCTGACCCTCGTCTATAAAAGCCGCTCGGCGTTCTGTGATGATGTGGGGAACTGCCCTGGGGCTCGACCCTCGAGTTTCTAGTTTCGATCGTGAGGTCTAAACTCGACCAACAATAACTAGTGGTGATGGCAGCGGCCCCAATGGCCAGTAAGACGCAATAGAGGGCTCAGTGGCGAGGAAACCCGGAGCCATCCTTGGTAGTGGGTCCTACAACTCGGGCACGGGCGAGTCAGGGATATCGCTGACTAGTGCGCAGTCGCAAGGAATCTATTGAATGGCTTGTCGGACGCCGGATTTCCTGGCGCTATCAAATTTGGCTCCCGTGGAAGTGGTAGCGAACAGGACGGCAACGCTTATAACAAGGTAAACTCCTCGTGTTGGCTACATATGACTGGGCAGTTATACTCATTGATGAGGCAAATTTCTACAGATTTTTTGGCAAGGGCGCATTCGCAATGAGGGGAATATATACAAGGTGGAGGGACCCCCGTCACTAGTCGCGATGTGCAATTTCGTAATACCATTCTTTCTCGGAAAATGGATGTCCCATATGCCTCGTGTTGGGAATCTCGCTCGATCGCGGCCGTGGATCGGACCCCACAAGGTACCGGTAATAAGCAATTGACGAGTGGCCCGGTTGAGACCCACGGCTTGGCGGAGATTTACTCGTCAACGACAAATAATACTTTTGAGGCACAGCAGGGGAACCAGATCGAGCAGCCGTAGCTAAACCATCTTGGTCCCCAGCAATCCTCCAGCGATATAATAACACAACCGCCCTCACAAATGGGGAATCCGGACGAACCAGAGGAACCCGAATCCTTTGGGGTCAAGCTGGGGCAGTCCAGTCATTCCAGGTCCCCATCTCATTTCTATCGGTGACGGGGGTCTTACGCCGGGCGGCGATCACGATATCTTCGGCCCTGAAACCTCCCCGTTTGATCTAAAGCCAATCCCAATTCAGTTGCATGCACCCTCGTCCCCCGTCTTGGCCAGGCCATGTGGCCAGATAACTGATACTGTCTCAAACGGCGACAACCCCGGTTACTAAGAGGATATATATCCCCGTCGGACGGGCGGCTTCCTTTCCCTCTTGTTCTCCTCTCTTTCTGGCCCCTCCCCTCTATCACTATCCTCACTGACTCAAATGAATGGTAGAACTTACTCGTTATGAACCGGCCTCCGCGCGCCAGATCGTAGTTCATGCGAACGCTGCGGGATACCTGACCTGTTGAGTGCATCGCAACGCGCGGTTGAGATTCAAGGGAGTTTGGCACATCCTCAACACATCGTTTTCCAGTGGTCGGGTTTACCATCCTTCTATGGGATCACCTCTGCACTCTCGACGAAGAAATTCAATTTATATGGGCCGCGTCGAGGTCTCTGATAAAGATTATGTTTTTGGCAGTATGTTCGAGTTCCGACCCTCCTACGAAACCCAGTCTGGGATGACCGTACTCCCTTTTTTGCTCATAGAATCGATATGTTACTCTTGTGTTTGTTGCGGCCGCTACTTTTGGTAAGCACTCCGGGTCGGGTTTAGGACGGCGGGCCTTTGCAGAGGCTTACTTCTCCTCATAGAAACAAACCGGTTTGTGGCATATTCCGATCTAGTGCGTTCGACTATCTAAAGGCTCTATTTTGTGGCTGACATCAATCACTTCCAACGCGCTTAGGGGTGAGACTATTATCGTTGTCTTTTTGCCCTGGTTTCATGTGTTCACCTGTGATGGTCTAGCTGCGGGTGGTCGGTGCAAGTGGTTGGGGTTTTCCAAGCTCTCTCATTAGCGATATGGGACCGTAAGTACAGACAAGTTGTGCTGAATGCGCTCTTTGGCTCACCCGAAATCTCAAGTGTTTCTACTATTTCGAGTGCACGCCCTCTGGGGTCGACGCCGCAGTATTGTTGTCAGCACTTCTGCCCTCTACGGCCTAGCATACGTTGGTCATCTGGTGGTCGGTTTTATAGGCGGGATCGGCATGTTCTGTTGGTTTAAACTTTTCCTACGTTTCAACCCCCGCTAATGTTAACATTCTTTTAGCTCACATGTACTTCGACCCCCTGTCTAAAACATGTCTTACGGATTACCGGCCAATGCCATTCTCAATACAGTGGGCTTTCCCTGTAAGCCACCCCATGGTTGTTCGCTAAAATGTAGTGCAGTTGACTGATTTACGTACCTGCGAAATAGCTATCCTGCGAGACCGTCACGTTCATCTTGACAATCATCAAAGTTATTGAAGAACGCCGAACGGACCAGATCCACAATCCCCTAATGGAGAATTTATACTATGGCCAGATTATCTACAACGTGGTGCGTACCCTTTCCACCCATCTCCGCCTCAGGAAACGGGTTGACCAAGCCAATCTACTTCACCGCTATGACAGGTCATAATTGGTGCGGCTACCTTTCAATATGGTCATCTCGGTATTTGGTTAACCAAGTTCACTTTTTGACTAGTGGTCCGATTGTTCAACCTACTGGTCTGGATCACGGCGCCTCCGTCTCTTTTTTTTCTGGGGGGCTAGTAAGCTGCTCAATTGCAGTCTTCTCGCCACCTTGAAGCAATACTCACCTTTCACCCATATATAGTTTTATATGGGCGCTCATCGCCACATTCGTCACACGAATGATGCTCCACCTGCGATGGGCGGCCTCTTTCGACTCACAGCCGGGCCAGACAACGTTGTTTGGAGAGACGGCCGTCAGCACACGCATCGTTTGGGCTAAGCCTACTGTAGCGAATAGCGCGCCCCGCACGGCATTCTCTCCGGATACCTACTTGGCGGCCCATCGCGAGAATGCTGACCAGAGCAGGGAGAGCGGCGAGGGAATTGAATTGCAGACGCATCGAACCGAGGGTAGCCGGACCAACGGTGAGGTCTGACGGTATCCGAAGCTCCATCTTTCGCTCTTGTGGGCGAGTTGCAAGTAAGGAGGTGCCGAGCGACGTGGTGAGCGGCGAGCTTTGAGTGGCGTGTTTTGTCTTCCTAGAGACGTATCCTTATTCCCTGTCCCATTTCGATGGTTGCACTTTATTCTTTCACTAAAAAAGATTTCTTGCTTGTCTGTCTCGGGGGCTACGTCCGACTTTCTGTATAGTGACTCTAAAAGTAATCTCGCTCCGTGTTCAACGCCTCCATCCATCGGGCGGCCTTCGAGCTCCTGCCTCAGGGGAAACAGAAGTCACCTCTCAAACCCCTCGATTGAAGAAGGGAAGCAATCTCCAACCCAGGTCTCGACTTGCGACCAATATTCTCCTTTCTGGTGTTGATCGGACTGGTCTTAGGTCTCGCCATTTCGTCTCTCTGAGACAACTGCATGGGAATCCGCATCGACGTGCCGAAGTCGGATAGAAACGATGGAAGCTTCTAGGGGTTGATACGAGGGTGGTCTATCATTTCCCAGTCCGACCGGGCTCAGGAGGGGAAGTTCGAACGTGACGGACCGGGGGGTGTTCGATCGGGTCCGCGGGGCGTGTGGAAAGGTCATGACGTATGACCGCTAACTCCGTGCGGTTCGACCCCCGGTAGCACACACGGAGCTACGTTTCATTGAAGGGTCCTGATAGCCCCGGATGGATAAAAGAGAAGCAATCGGGGACTTGGCAAAAATATTAGCAGACTGAGATTCAAAGAAACGGAAACGACACGTAGACAATGAAGCGCGAAGCCGGGAACACGTGAGCTAGGGACTGGCGGGAACGCCTCGGGTGACACGTAGACCTTCTCCCCATTAAAGACCCCGACACACCCGGCAACAGGACGATCCTCAACCCCCATACCCCCCCGCTCGTCTTTCGCGCCAGTCATGCGCCTCTCCACCCTCACCCTCCTTCCACTACTAGCTCAGGTCTTCGCTCAAGAGCGACCACAGGGCGCAAACTCCGAACGGTTTAACTACCAGGTTAGACGCGTCCAATTTTTTTTTTCTGAATAGGGAAACTGACGCCGGCACCCCTCTTTAGTCCGATGTGGCACGCCTACGAAAAATCGTCATCGAGTCGCTGTACAGCCACCGAGACGTTTTCCTGCGGGAATTGGTTTCCAATGCGAACGACGCCATTGAGAAATGGCGCGTCGTGTCGCTCGGCGATGGTATCGTCGACCACAACCCTCTCAACATCACTTTGAAGCTGGTTCCCGGACAGAATGACCAACCCGGAAAACTCGTCATCACGGGTAGGTTTCTTGCAACGGTACCCGGAGGGCAGATCGCTGAGCCATCCCGACATTTAGATACTGGTATCGGTATGACACCCGAGGAACTCACCAAAAACCTTGGTACCCTTGCCAAATCCGGAACCTCAGAGTTCTTGGCCAAGGCTGAAGCCGACAAGAGCAAGGGCAAGGACGCTGACGCCAA
>WSTY01000608.1:0-16553 GCA_019633465.1 Tulasnella sp. 417 | reverse complement strand
CTTCTCGCGCAGCAGCGGTCCGTGACGATTTCAAGTCGTAGTCGTGTATAAGAGTATGGGGAGTAGCATGGTGAGTCAAGTAGTGATGCAGCGAGAGAACAGGTTATGCGTGAGCTGGGCCCATAACCTGTTGGAATTTTACTCGGAGAGGGGAGGACGCTGGTCCGAGGGGGAGAGAAAATTTAATGTAATAATTCCATGTATATAATCGTAGCTAGTAATCGAACTGCTATATATACTATTCCTATTACTAAAAGGGGAAATAGGAGAAATGCGGGGGCTATTTCTCCTAGTGGGAATCGCCCTATCCCACTCCTCCTAATATCCTCAACACCTACTTGTGACGTGAAGGAACGGCGACCACCGGATTAGAGCCACGTTTGCCAATCGTGGCACCCTCCTTGTTTTCGGACATCGTTGATGAGCTGCTCGTGCCAGCTTTTGCGTTGTTTTGAGCGTTTTGGCTCTTCGGCTCAGGGACCATGTAAACTGGGCAGTGCCTCAGGGATGAATTGCGGGAGTTGGAGCCCTGGGACGCCATTCCTTAGGAATCTGTCAGGTGTTGAACGGGGATTTCGAGACCGAAAGACAGGTCATACCAATGCCAAACAGGTCTTATATATGCGTACGAGATGAAGGAGCTTGGGTTGAAGTCTTAGGTTGATTAAGGTGGAAGAACTAGTACACAAATGTTACGAGGGGGGAATTAGGAGTGGCAGCTAGAGTACCGAGGGGGGAAGTGGATAAGAGGGTAATTATCAACCCGGGGCTCGCGGCTCGAGCTTAAATGCTCCAGAGCCTTGACCTTGATCTTTCTCCCGGTGAGTCACAATCCCTAACTTTGGCTACCCCGATATGTCGTAGTGCTCCATTTCTAGCGGGGGATTGGTGTTTGAAGCTGTTCCCTATTCAGCGACTTCCGTTTTCGCCAGCCCGTATAGATTGCTTCAGGGTTGTGATACCACTAATATAGACGAAACATAGGAATAGATACGACAGCAATTATCTCCAGGTAAACTGACCGTTCGTCCAATTCGATTCCCTGCTGAAGTGTTTATTATTTAAGTCAGACGTTAGGATGCTCGACAGAACAATACGGTAGATATTTTTGCAACGTTATGTATTATTCTCAGCTACATCCATAAACAGATAGAGAAATCAAATAGGAGCGACGCGTCAGCGTCATACACCCAACGAAGATGAACAGCGGACCAACTCGGGCTGTTCGCGAGGGGCTTGAGCTCCCACGTTGAACGACTAGGGAACGTGTTCTAACGGTATTCAGCTCAGCTCAGGGCAAAGAGTACAGGGGGCTAGGCTTGGATCGCTTTTAGAGTAACAAGCAGCTCGTCTTAGAACGCGCACTGCAATCCCCCTTTCAGTTTGTGATCATAAATAAAGTACTCTGGACCGATTAGATGCTTCCGACCTGCCGAGCCGAATAACGAGCCTTGCCATCGGGTCCGATCTGCTTTAAAAAGGAATGTTCCGAGTCAGGCCCCACATGGAACATCAGTGGCGACGTCGCGCTTCCCGGATCAAATTTCTAATCGAGGGCTAGGAGAAGCTGGCCCACGCAAGGTCGGTAGCGAAGTTCATCCGTCTTCTGACCACATTCGGTGCTGGCGTCATGGACTGGATCGCCCGTTGCTGGACAACCGCCGTGGTCGACTTCAAGCCCAGCGAACAGGCCGAGAACGAGTAAAACCGGGTGAACCCCCTAGTATTATTCACTTTTAATGTAGATCCCTGTGAGAAAGGAAGCTGCATCGCTTTGTGAGGTTAGGGCATGAGCAAAACCCTGAACTTCACTGCATGCTCTCCTAAGACCCACGCCAGGCACCCAGATTGAACGGGGTTCTATCCAGAGACCTATAGTCGTCGCGGGAAGAGTAGAGAAGCGTCGTTGCCACCTCATTGTTCCTTGAGGGGTGAGTCATGTTTAGGGGCTGGGATAGGAAGTGGGCGGGGGGTGTAAAGGAGGGAGTCTGATACGCGCGGCCCTTCTCAATTAGGAAAGGGGACCAATTCAGACGTTAAGCGAACACCATTGGCCTGGGGCAAAATTCTGGCTTGGGAACTTGGCTGGTATTGATAACCTTCGGAGTCAGGGTTGGTGGGGTCAACTCTCGAGCTAGCTATATTGAACCTACAGGGCATTCTGCGGGGGAAGTGCACCGGCACTTAGCCGACACGATGCCAGCACGACTCTTTATCAAAAGCCAAGGTCCTAGAGCTATCCTCAATAGCCCATAGTTTACGGCTCATGGCTCGCAGCGGCTTACAAGTGCCTATTCTGGAATTGTGAGGGGAGGATGCACAACTAAGTACTAGCTTATCCGCCGATGACTATCGGAGCGCTGTCCCTATGTTAGCCGTACCAACTGCCACCGTTCCATGTCCTATGGGAAAGAATCTTCAGCTGCGTAGTCTCGCGTAGGGCTGAAAGAAGTGAGACCCTTGTCTCTAGAGGGCAAAAGATAAGGGAAGCAGATGCCGTTCCCTGCCTCGCCGTTGGTTCCCCAGGCACACCCAACCCAAGAGGCGAATGTACCCCGCCGATATTCCGCCCAATCAGAGTGCAAATGCCCACCGGAGTTGAACGGACTATATTATTTTGATCTTTTTTAAGCGCTTAGCGACTTTTTTGGAGGGACCGGCACTCAAATGACCCCACGGGGGCTGACGGGGAGGCCGTCGAGCGCTTGGGGGAGTGAGCAGTCCATCACGCTCGCAACATCCGTGACTCCGAGCACCTCTATGGACGAGGCATCCAACGATTGGGTGAATAATGAATTGATCATGGCTTGCAATTGTGCAGAAAAGCGCGAAGTTTGCACCGGGACGTAGGGATTATTATGTATTCTTCAAGTGAGCTCTCCTCGGAAGACCACTACGTTCAGCCGGGCAAGGATCGGCGCAAGATGGCACTTAGAGGAAAAAAAAAGAGAACACATATCCATTTTTGTTTTTCCGAGTTAGAAACAAGCAACCGAATCAACACCGTGATGCGGCAGCGCCTTGAACGGCGATGGTTCAATCTTCGTGCTATCCATTTGGCACCTACGTCATTCTTTCCTCTGACCTTAAAACGGGTTGGTTGCTCACTGAGATCCTTAAGTGACCGTTCCGCTCTAGCTTGTGAACTTCTCGAATAGGTCCTATGTTTTAAAGGGTTCGTTCCGTCAAAGTTGTGTGGCCAGCCCGATGTGCGCAGAAACCGGAGCCAAGCTTCGTCATCGTTGGTTAAGGAGCGAATAGAGCAACTTCAACCTCGGATGCATCTTTTGTTGCCTCCGGTTTCGCTGCTGTTGCTGCTGAGGCATAGTGTTGCTACGATGGTATTTGCCGCTTTCAGTAACAAGGGTTTGACGGCGAGGCGAGCTAGTGGCCAAGGCGAAAGACCGATAACATGACAGCGAACGTCGTGATCGCTGATGTGTGACAGTCAGTGATAAGACGTGACTGAGACCAGATGCTGCTTTTACGCGTTGGTGGGGAGGAAGAGAGTGTGCGGGCGAAGGCCGAGTCAAAAGAAGCGCGTCTCCAAAAGTTCGGCCTGATCACATGTCTGCACATGTAGCAAGCAAAAGGCGCCACCGCGATCCGGTCGTTGAGAGTTGGCAAATAATGGAACCCAGTTGTAGCAAAGGACAGAAAGAGTGAGAAAAGGCATGTACATGTGGCGCCTCCTTTCGTTTCAGTCGCTCCGCGCTGTTTTCGACGATGAATACCGCACCCTGTTTCTGCAAGAATGTATGAATGAATTTGGATTAAAGTTTGGAGGAAGGCCCCACGGGCCACGCATATAAAATGGCCCAGGAGCTTGTCCCTTCTCGTGCGCCACAAGGGCAGTGCTTACATAACCGGACGCCTCGCCCAAGCCTCATTTACCTCGTTGCGTTCCACTCTCGTCCAACTGCCCACACCCTTCCCTACACCACCCCAACCCCTCATCTAGCAAGCTCCAAGGTCTTACAAAGGCGATATCCAAGACGAACAATGCGCGAAAAGGAGAAACCGATCGGTTTGGACGAGTACGACCCAGGCCTTAGTACTCGTGGTCAGTCTACAACGACCGCCCACGAGTTCTGGGAGCGATACAACGCAGTAACGGAGACCCAGGACCGGGAGTCCTTCAAGCGCCTGAACGAACTATTAGATAAACTGCCTTTATTTGTGAGCACCCATTATCTTTCAGGTGTTAGAAGAATTAGCTTCCTGATCCACGCTTCCGGAATCCTTCGCGGCAATCAGGGCGGTCTATTCTCGGCAATCAGCACGGCGTTCATCACACTAGCCATGCCGTCCCTCAGTCCTAATCCTACCAACGACACCAACGCATTGCTCCGACTCCTCGTCATGAAAGCAGACAACACTACTCTGACAACGGATGACCTCTCGTCGTCGTTCGTACCTGACAACGCATCAGTTATCGCGAACTGCATGCTCTATGCAAGTCTATGCTGCAGTATCATTGCTGCTTCCGGCGCCCTGCTTGGTCAGGAATGGCTGCAAGAGCTCGAGCAAACTGAGTCAACCACTCCAGATCTTCAGGGCCGCAGCCGCGTCTTGAAGTGGGCCAACATCGAACGGTGGCACTTGGTCACTATCATTCGACTCCTTCCCAACCTCCTCACTATCTCAGTCTTACTTTTCTTCCCCGGTCTTTTCGTTTTCCTGCTCGGAATCAACACGAAAGTGGCATACGTTGTCCTTGCGTTGACGACAATTCCAATTCTGACCATCGTACTGACAACAACTGCAGCTGCCCTAGATCCGTCCTGTCCATTCCAGAATGCATCCTCCTACAACCTACGTGCCCTATGGATCAAGTTACGGATACCTTTGGCTCCATTTTACTCTGTTCTTCTCGGGACCTTCCCGAAATCCGGCCACAAAACCTCCAGCACCGTCACAGAACCGCGGGCTCAAGATGAATCAAATAGCAGACTGGATGCGAGTGCAGTCATCACTCTGCTTGACTTTCCATTGAAACTAGAAGACTACCTCCTGGTAGGGCAGTATATTCTGTCGCTTGACCCAAGGGCATTCGCATTCGCAATTCGAGATCATCGAGCCTTGTCAAAACTCCTCGTTTTGACCTCCCAAGCCATGGAAGTTTGGAAGAGCAAAGGTTCCGGTGAAAAGCAAAGAAATGCAGAAAGCTTCGTACTTGCAGTGTATCATTATATCGTTGGTAGTTCCAATGACCAATTCGCATCGAACGGCGTCGCGAGAGCGTTACCACAAGAGCTCTTCCGAATTCGTCGGGATTACGATTACTCCGATTTGGCGGAGGTTATTATTCATGGAACTCTTAGTCCATGGATATGGAGCGTGGACCACACTGAAACAGGCTATCTCCTCCGCAAGGCCGTCCTGCATAAAGTAATTGCGAGCCGGATGAGTTTCGATCCGGTGCTTGCCGACCTCGTTATTTCGGCGCCGTACGACGATGTAATTCTCAATCTCTTGGCCACCTGGGTAGTTCAGAGCTTCGAGCAAACCGACAATGGTCTGACATCTGCAAGGGAACTCTACTTGGGGTAAGTAAAGACGACATGATCTGCCCCGATTATATTTGCTCACTTGGATAACGTGCAGTCGCAGCGTCGGGATTGAGCACAACTTGGCAAACGCCTTTTCTCCGCCCGTTCTCGAGGCGACCTTCAGAGCCTGTCAACAAGGCTCGAATCCGCTGCGGGTTGCGACCGGGATCTATACCACTTTCCTTGGAATGTTAAAACATCTCGCAGATCAAGGTCGCCTGGTTGATGAGCAACTGCTCACAAATTTGGACCTGTCGTTGAAAGCGATGATTCGCCGATGGACCACATCGGAGGATGAGGACGTGTTTCGATCCACTGTGGCAGTAATTTCTACGTTTATCGCAATCAGAAAAATAAAGGGTCGGGAGATGTCTGATCATGAACGTGATGTACGTCAGGCCATTATTGATGCTCTGGGGTACGTCGTTTCGAGGCTCTGCCACTTCGACGGGTCTACAACGGCCCGACTACTATCAGCTCTCGACACATCAATTATAGGAGCAGTGCAGCATATGCCTGAATTTTGGGACCGCCTTAATTTAGAGGAGCTGGAAATTAACGGGATCCGCGCGGCATACTTCATCTCAACAATGGTTGGTCCCTTTGGGCACCAACGTGACCCATGGATTAAACATCTTGACTACCACCTTAACTGGAATAACCCGTTTTGGGGGTGGTCAGAAGTTGAGAAGGATTTCGGTGAATGCATTCTCTCAAAGCTCAAAGATCCGAAATTAGGTGCATCCAGGCTCAACCTAGTGCGGATGATACCGTATACGGGCTTGGGGGAGGGTTCCTCGTGGGCCCTTTATCTCGTCAAAAATGGTTTGATTGACATTACAGTAGATTTGATTTCGTCTCCGTCCCAGCAAACCGTCGACATGCAATACCAAACCTTGATCCTCTTGTTGCAGGTGTGGAAGCGGACCGCTGCGGAACCCGACGTCGACTGGGCAACGAACAAGGTGATATCAGCCGTTAGTCGGGCCACAGCAGACACTTCAGCATTTTACCGAGGCACCACGAGAGCCGAGGGACAAGCCAACCCAGACTTCAAGGTTAAAGGAACCGATATTGGCCCTGATACTCTCGTCGAATTTTTTGAGGACATCAGAAAGCGTCGGGGAGATTCAGTCTTGCTATCGCTCGGGCTGGATACCGCTCTTCGCAACTTTAGCGATTTATACGGTGTTTCAAGGGGCACCGAATGGAATTACCATTTGTACGGCAATCCTGCCCCATTACTCATGACCTGTTCTCGCCTCAGGTATTCGCGTGATGACGGAGTATTGTAATTTTGGCTTACATGATTAGATCCGAGTCGTGTCCGAATATATTGAGTGGGACTTGTTAGCCTTTAGTTGTGCTTGCCCTTCTTCGATCGGCGGTCGCAAATAGCTCCATGGCTAAGAACAAAAATCTATCTACATAGACGCTGCCAACATGGTCGAACGTTTGGCACCGTTGAAGAGGTCTTCAGAAGAGCGAAATTCACCTTGATCGAGTCCCTTCACTTCGTATCCCCATTTTACAGGGTGGTTCTGCAGGTGATGCTCTATTTGGTATTTGCCTAAACGGGGATAGTGAGGTGACAGGTTTTCGTCCCAGGGGGAACAGTGTTTACCAGAACAGGTGACCACCCACTTCAGGTCTAAAGTAGGCGAAAGGCATTCGTGCAAGGAATTAAACAAACCCACAACACCACCCAGAGATAAGTACAGAAGTAAGAGGCTCTGGTTCATAATCACGTTTCATTTATATCGTCTTCACAAGCACAGAAAAGCGCTGTCAAACGCCCTAAATCCAAAGCCGTCCCACATGCGCCCTACTTAGGCCTCTACTTTCCACGTAAAGGCACTGTAGCCACTGTATCGGACCCGCGACTCCGTAACACAAAATTCCCTTTGTTCAAGCGCATCGACGTCAAATCTCCCGAACAAGCATCTACGACTCTTTGAGCCGGCTGGCTCTTTGGCATGGGAATAGGGACTACAGGGCAGTGTCTCCAGTATGAATTGAGGGCGATTATATCTTTAGATACCATCACTGAAGAGTTAAGTTAGGTGCCAATTTAAATTCACGACCATAAACAAAGGCCATACTGGGCTCGGCGACTGGAGTTGTACCCAGGAGGTGAAAGTAATTGATATCGGCTGTATTGGAGACCGACTTGCGTGGGTGGAAGCAAAAATGATTGGATATTCCGCTACAGTGACAGGATTGGATTCCGAGAGCACTTAGCAATGAGGAGGAAGGGTTGCAAATAAGGAAATCCTGGGTTTTATCCGCTGGATCTTATAAGCTTCAGATAGAAGATAAGGTCGGCAGTTGATTTGAGGTTGCTCTTCGCGAAGCCTTTGGCGTTCTATCGGCACTTATCTCCAGCGTCAGCAATGTGATGTCGGCAAAGTCGCCAGGCCGCAAAACGGACCTTAGTTCTTTCAGCCTACGACACTTGTCATCTACGGCATCCAGCTAGCTTGTTTGACCCGGATCCGTTTCAACCGGAGGAGATGAAGATTATTTCCTCCAAGCGGTATCGTCACGCGATATACCTACACAACGGAGGAGGCATGATATCCTCACGGACTTGACGAGCTTCTGCGGCGGATCAGGCAGAAAATTTTGCGAGGTGTCTGCATAGGAGAAACGCCACCTGCATGCTTGGGAAACTCGTTGCAATAATGTTCAGCTCTATCCGGTAGAAGACAGCATAAGGGACTACGATGGTTTAGCCACCTTAAAGTTCAACCACCAGCTCATGAGCATGTCGCAACGGGTATGCTTTTCCGAGCCGGGAACATAGATTAGCCTCGTTCGTTCCACCCCACGAAGAGAATATTTCTATTGGGAAGCAGCGGCGAACTTCGTCAGGGGGTTCATTTACCCTCCGAGTGAATTCTAGTCAGGGACCAGCCATTTACCTCCGTCAAGCTTCCCGAATTGAATGCCCGTGCAAAATCCAGGATCGGGAACCAAACCACATATGCGCTTCACTACGACGCGCGTCCTTCCACGCATGCGCAGCCACTAACTTCCCCTGATGGCTATCTTTGCGCGACACCTCGCCGCGAAAGTTATATTGGCTTCAATTTCAGGGACCAAAATGCGTTAGAGAGATGAAAGGTCTGATCACACTTCCTTAATGTCGCAAGCATTATGTGAAGGAAAACAGCATATGTTCAGATTCAGAAACCAAGGGAAACTTTGGAACCTCTTCCTTGAACATTATGGTAGACGATCAAGATTCAAGAGATGCAGTCGGACGGACGGGCGTAGATCAAGCGGTTTCTTTCCAGAGGCTTACGCTCTGTGGAGAAGGTGTAAGGACATCCTTTCATGTTATCGGTTGGTGGAGAGCGACACTGATCAAGGGAAAATCGGCGGACGGTCGTAAAAAAAGACTTCTGAGAGAGCCCGTTTCAAGTTGGAAAGCGCCATTGATTGCTGAACTCTCATCATATGCATTGAGCCTGAGCGAAGACTTAATTTGGCGGGATAGGTCTCAATTTTTGGCTGGCGAACCTCATGTCTTTCTCTTAGCTTCAAAAGCTATTATCCTCGAGAGGCCAGGCTGACTGCATAAAGCTCGGGCGTCAACGGACTTAGCCCGCACAATACCAACGTGATCTTCTAGCGGGGACCGGGGACTAAGAAGGCGCGAATGGACTCTCAGGTTCTTTCAATTCAGTCGCTTCAACGATCTCTTCCTTCGAGGGTGGCATCATCCCGCTCCCAGAAAATCAACGACAAACTTACCATTTCTTGCTACAATGGTGCAGGAAATTCCGGTGTTGCTTTTATCTGGTAAAACACAAAAACCCGTGGCAAGCTCAGGGAAGGATGTGGAGGGCCATCGATGAGCCATATATTTAGACTCTCATAGACCGAACGTCCTCCGTAGAAACTCGACTTGGTCGAAGCTGTTGTTCCTAGGGAGTGTGTACGCGGCCAAAGGCCAATGCAGCGTGTCGTGGTTCCGAGTCTTGTGGCTTCAACCCACGTGGCTTATCTCGGGCTTTCCGAAGACCACTCCCCTATGTCAGAGCCGCCGCCTAGCGCCGCCTCCGCCACCGACCGTCCACCAACCGTCCACCGGTTATAGTCGTATTGCTCAGTCACGTCACGTGACACCGCTCGCCATGTCAAGAGGGGTAAACCGTTGAGCGGTGGAGATGGTAGTCGACAATAAAATTAATTATTCTAGTTACCACTCGTGCAAACGTTTATATACGAAAGAGTAAACAAACTATACTAAACAATGTTCGAATGCATATTCTAACACACCCCCTCAATCGAAGATTGTTTACATAAGTCCTAATCCAATTCGATGTTGTTCAACCCATGGTTTTGCTAGTGGCTTAGTGAGAATGTCGGAAGTCATTTGTTCTGTTGGAATGAAGTGGACTGAAAGGTTTTTACGACGGACTTCCTGACGAATCCAATGATGTCTGATATCTACATGTTTCATGCGTCCATGGTGTTCGGGGTTCTTGACGACAGCGATGGCAGATTGATTATCCATGATTAATGGTGAAGGACCTTCGACTTTGAATCCTAACTCTTTTAATAATCCTCGCATCCACACTACTTCTTGTCCTGCGGTTGACGCTGCGATATATTCAGCTTCAGTTGATGACCATGCTACCGAACTTTGTTTCTTGCTAGACCAGCTTATAGCACCCGTTCCCATCTTAAGGAAATATCCCGTGGTTGACTTTCGAGTATCTAGGCATCCAGCGTGGTCTGCGTCACTGTAGGCTCGGAAGATTTCGCTAGACAGCTGATTTTCGCCCTCAATAGGTTGGTACGTGAGTTTGAGATCCATTGTGCCCTGGAGGTAACGGAATAGATGCTTGACAGCCTTCCAGTGTGGAATCCCAGGATTATTGTTGAATTGAGCGAGTTTGGCGACGGAGTATGCGATATCGGGTCTTGTTGCAACAGCAAGATACATGAGGGCTCCGACTGCGTTCATATAAGGCTTCTTTGCCATTTCTGCGATGTCTTCACCGGATTTTGGAGCTTGGTCTCGTGTGAGCTTCGAACCAGGATCCATTGGGGTGGTGACAGGTGTGCAGTTAGGCATATCGAATCGATTGAGCATGTCGATGATGTACTGGCGCTGGGACAATTGGAGGCAACGTTTTTCTCGATCATAGTCGATTTTGATTCCGAGGAGATATGATGTTGGGCCAAGATCCTTGATTTTGAAGTGCTTTGATATTTCGGATTTGACCCAACTAACTTGCTCCTCGTCTTTCGAGACTATCGTGACATCGTCTACGAATACTGGAAGAATGACTCTGACATTTTCTGATTGCCAGACATAGACAGATGGGTCTGCGTTGATCTGTTTGAAGCCAATCTTTTCGAGTGTTTCTCCTAGTTTCTGATACCATAGTCGTCCAGCTTGTTTGAGACCGTAGAGTCCCTTCCTGAGTCGACACACCCATTTCTGTCCGTCTGGTCCCTGCTCTGTGAAGCCTTCTGGTTGTTGCATGTACACTTCGTATTCCTTCTCAAGTTCTCCGTTTAGGTACGCGTTGGAGATGTCGAGAGATTCAATGTGTTCGCCAGAGAGTGCAGCTTGGGCAAGGATGGCTCGGAGGGCAGCAAGATGCGCGGTTGGGGCAAAGACCTGATCAAAGTCGATTCCTGGGGCTTGGGCGTATCCCTTTGCCACTAGTCGTGCTTTGTATCGCTCAATTGATCCATCAGACTTGCGTTTGACTAGGAATACCCATCTAGAACCAATGGCTTTATGTCCTTCGGGGAGTTGGACAAGGTCCCAGGTGCCGTTCGAGCGAAGTGCTTCAACTTCCGTTTCTGCTGCGTCCATCCACTTGTCTGCGTCAGGGCGAGACATGGCTTCTTTCCAATTTCGTGGCGAATCCTCTGGGCGAGTGGCAACACTGAGAGCTTTTTCTAGTGCGATCTCGAAGCCTATCTTCTTGGCAAGATCCCATGAGATAAAATCATTGCTGATGCCATACACATATTCGAGCGAGTCTACGATCGGGGTGACTTTTAGTGCATTTTCAACATCTGCTTCTTCTTCAGAGTTGGTGGACACATCTAGGGCAGAGAATTGGTTTGTCATTGGGAAAGCTCCAGGTGGTGGGCATTCTGGCGAATCTGGAGGATTTCGTGCACCCCCTCGATCCAGCACCTGTTGGGCTTCCTGATGTGGTTGTTGCCTGACACCCCCTCGACCAATTACAGTATCTGTGTCCCTGTCATCTCTCTCTTCTAGGTGTGCTCGTCGCGGAGCTGGTTGGGTTCCTTTTCGTTTGCCTGTGCCATCGTAGTAATCCGTAGTTTTCTTGGTCACGCTTCTGATCGGGCGATCTCCTTGTGGTGGTGCTAGTATTTTCTTGGCTTTGGGAGGATCAACTGATGGAAGTGGCGGGAATTGGAGTGCGTCTGCAAATGACGGTGATGGAACTGGTCCCAGTGCGACGCGGCGTTCTCGAGGTGTGGAGGGACCTGCTTGCGCTGGTGACTCTGGAGTAGGTCTTGGGAATGGCAGTTGAATCGGGGATTCAGGCTCAGATTTTATTTCAGGAGATGGTGGAGTCGCTGGACGGAGTGGTTTATATGTTGCAAGAGGTGGGACAGATGGAGCTGCCGTAGTTGCGGGCGACGAAGGTGGGAGAGGATGTGCGGGAGGTACGCTGGTGGTGGAGTTGCTTTCGTCATCTTCGAAGCCTGAATCGTCCCAGAAAGATTTAATGTGGAGTGGATTTGGAATATCCGTGTCGTTCTTTGACAGTCCAGGGAATGAATTTTCGTCGAAAATTGCGTCTCTGGTAACTCCGAGTTCTAGGGCTCCTGTGCAGTATTTCCAGCCTTTCATGCCCTTCTCAAAGCCTATGAAAATCCCCTTTTTGGTGTGTGATTCGAGGTTCTTCCTATCTTTTCTGGCAACGTTCACGAAGATCCTGCACCCGAATGTGCGATACATGGTGAGGTCAGGTTTTTGTCCGTGCCACACAGCATAGGATGTTGTTTCCGAGAGCGCAGAGGATGGAGTGGCATTTAGGATCTCCACGAGATAAAGTAGCGCCTGGCTCCAGAAGCTCTGAGGGAGGTTTGCTTGGTGTAGCATGGCCACGATTCCTTCAGCAAGTGTCCGATTTAGTCTTTCAGCTACACCATTCTGGGAAGGCGTTGCCCTGACTGTTTTTTCGCGGATGATGCCTTGTTCGCTGAGGAAATGGTCCAGGTCTCTGCTCATGTATTCGCCACCTTTGTCGTCGCGAAGGATTTTGACCTTTTTCCCTGTTTGCTTCTCAGCCGTTCTGATGTACGCTTTTATGAGATCTGAGGCCTCGCTCTTCTTTTTCATTGGGAATGCCCACTTGTATCGGCTTGCGTCGTCCACAATTACTATCCAGTACTTAAAACCTGAGACCGTCTGCGGTAGGGGGCCGTGTACGTCGGTATGAATCCTCTCGAGCACTTCTGTGGCGCGGTTCGAAGCTAGTTTTGGGAAGGGATCACGATGTTGTTTCCCTGCTATGCAATGTTCGCAGGTGTCTGGAATGTCTGATCCCCCCTCAACTATGATGCCTTTGACAAGGTCTTGCTTTAACATTCGTTCTAGCCTTGCCTTTCCAATGTGTGCTAGCCGGTTGTGGAGGAGGTCCTTCTTGATTGATACCACAAAGGCTTTTTCTGTTCGATCGAGAGTAACTCCGTCTAGCATGGTGACCTTCCCATTTATTGTACCTGTGAGTATGACATTGTTTCCTCGTTTGAATACTAGGTCTCTCCCTTCGATTTCAACACGCAATTTCGCATCCAGGACGGCAGACACAATTGAGAATAGATTGTTTTGGAGCGAGGGGACATATAGGACTTTAGAGAACATAACGGACTGCAGATTCTTAGAAGGAGTAAACACGACTTTTCCTTTGCCAGTGGCGTAGACGACTTGGTCGTTGGCTAGGTGTATGGGTATGTGGCAAGGTTCCATATCTCTAATCCATTCCTTGTGGGGGGTCATATGACTAGTTGCCCCTGAATCTGCATTCCAGAAGGAGTCAGCGCGTGTGTTGCGAGTCCTGAGAGTGGGAGGGCTGGAGATTTGCCTTACTCCTGCTGCAAGGGCCCCTTCCTTTCCTTCATCGCTGGTCGCTTTGGCCCTGTCACGACTTGGGTCAAGGGTAGCAAGGCGCTCTTCGTGGACAATGGTAAACAGAGAGAGATCACTAGGCGAGGTCCTCACGCTAGCTCGATGGTCGAGGGAATGCTTGGATTGTGTAGACGAGAGGCGGAATGAGGAACAACCCTCCTCATTCCGATGGGCTTATATACTAAACGAAAGACTATTCTAGAATGTCCATGAGTAAGCGAATGACGAATGCAACGAACATTAAACATGAGGCTATCAGTCAGCGAATGTGTAAAGACGGACGGTAAACATGAGGCGCTGACGCGTCGGGGGAATGACTGAGCCTTGAGGGCGAAACGAGGGTGGCGTGGGACGATTGGACGGAGCTAAGGTGATACGACGGAGGAGGTCATCACAGTTGCCCCTCCTTAAGAGTCGCGACGGGTCGAGCGACGTGTGGAGGGTTGCAGTCCAGGACCAAAGGCTAAAGGGAAACGACGATGATACTCTTCCACCAATTCCTGACTGTGCTCCAAGGTACTAGCGTCTTGCCATGTGTTTTCGCCGTCGTCGTACCCCTTCCACTTAATCAAATACTGAAGTTTTCGTCGCCAGTAACGCGAGTTAAGGATCTTCTCGACTTCGTATTCCTCTTCTCCATCGACAATGACCGGTGGGGGCAATGGTTGGATCCTCCCGGGGATGGTGTCGGCTTCATATGGGGTCAGGAGCGAAACATGGAAAACTGGGTGGATCTTCATAGTCGACGGCAACTCCAACCGGTAGGCATGAGAGGAAATTTTGGCAACGATCTTGAATGGACCTAGCCTTTTGGCCGCGAGTTTCTTTGAAGGACGATCTGTCGTGATGTTGTCAGCTTCGAGCCAAACTTTGTCCCCTTCTTGATACTCGGGTTCGAGATGTCGATGCTTATCATAGAATTCCTTTTGCTTTTCCTGCGCAATCGTCATTGCGGACTGGATCTCTTGTTGCAATGCGTGAATGCGTTCGATTCGGTCTTTCGCAGTAGGGTTGGCTTGGGCGTTGGAGGGCATGCTTGTGAAGGTGGGATTATAACCTAGATTGGCCATGAAGGGCGACATTCCGATCGACGAATGATGGGTGTTGTTGTACGAGAATTCCGCGTACGGAAGGAGTTCGTCCCAGTCGTCTTGTCGATGATTGCAGTAAGCTCTGAGGAACGCTTCGATGACCTGATTCGTCCTTTCTGTTTGTCCGTCGGTTTGCGGGTGGTAGGCCGTTGAAAAGGTGGGCTTAATTCCCAATCCTTTGGCGAACTCTTTTTGGAAATGCGCATTGAATTGGACACCTCTATCCGATACCGTCCTTTGGGGAACGCCGTGAAGTTTCCAGACGTTGGCGATGAATAGTTTACTGGTCGTTTCCGCGTCTAATCCTTCTTCTTTAGCAGCTACGAAGTGGCTCTGTTTTCCCAGTCGATCCAGTACTGCTAGGATCGTATCGTTTCCACTCCTAGTTTTGGGAAGTTTGGTGATGAAATCGTACGACACGTCTTGCCAAGGACCGGTTGGGACTGGGAGCGGTTTAAGCAATCCCACTGGTTTAGCGTAGTGGGGTTTATTCCTTCGACATGAGTCGCAGCCGTCCACGTATTGATTGACATATTTCTTCATTGATGGCCAGTAGTATCCCCGAGACACTAGTTCTAACGTCTTTGCTTGCCCAGGATGTCCGGCCATGCGTGAATCGTGATAGAGTTGGAGCAGGGAGCGTTTGATCTCGTCATCGCTTGGCACGTAGATTCGTCCTTTTCGTCGCAGTATACCATTCTCCAGTTCCCATTCTTCCATTTCCTTTTGCAATTTGGCGGGAGCGGCGTTGGGATCGGCTTCGAAATAGGCCAGGATAGAGGCGACTGTGGGGTCCGTGCGAAGGAGTTCTTTAATGTTTTCCACGATTTCCAGATCGGTTGCCAATTCCACTATTGGTTCGTCGTTATCGTCTTCCAGGGCGCAGAGTTCAACGAATTTTGATGGTGGTAGAAGCGTTAGGGACGGTTCTTCTGCCCCCTCTTCAGGATAGTGATCCGGTCTCCGGGAAAGTGCATCTGGTTTTCCACTTTTGCTTCCAGGTCTGTACGAAATGGTGAAGTCGAACCGCGACAGATCTTGCAGCCAGCGATGTTGTCGATGATTAAGGGTCTGTGCCTTCTTGAAATACTCTAGGTTTTTATGATCCGTCAAGATTCTTGTTGGGAATTTTGCCCCTTCAAGATAGTGTCTCCAGTACTTGAGAGCTCTGACGATTGCAAGCATTTCTTTGTCGTAGATATCGTATCGTCGTTCGGCTGGCGTCATCGATTTCGACATATAGGCTACCGGGTGCGTTTTTCCATCTTCTGCTGTTTGGGATAGGACCGCTCCGTAGGCGTATCCCGATGCATCCGTTTCCAGTTTCGATTCTTTGTTCGGGTCATGATGAACTAATACTGGAGCCGAGATGAATTTCTCCTTTAGGGCATCGAACGCTTGTTGACATTCTTCGCTCCAATCCCAATTGACTTCTTTCCTGAGCAGGTTGGTTATCGGTTGAGAGAGTTTTGCAAAATCCTTGATAAACCGTCGATAGAAGTTCGCAAAGCCCAGGAATGTCTGAATGTCCTTAACGTTTTTTGGGATCGGCCAATCTCGTACTGCTTCCACTTTGAACTTGTCCATTGAAATTCCATCTTTGCTGACCCAGAGCCCCAAGTATTCTGTTTCTTCTACAAAGAACTTGCATTTCTTGGGATTGCAGAACAGGTAGTTTTTTCTGAGCCGTCTCAGGACTTCTTTCAGTATTTCCAGGTTTGCCTCCTTCCCTTTGGTAGCGATCATTATGTCGTCGAGGTAGTCGACTAC
>WSTY01000607.1:0-16576 GCA_019633465.1 Tulasnella sp. 417 | reverse complement strand
TTTCTTCAACGCCTCCTCCGCCTCCCGATTCCTCGACTGAGCGCGGTAGATCTCTCCCAGACCTTGCAACGCGTTCGGGGTCTCCACGTGGTTGCCGATACGAGATTGAATCTCGTTCCCTTTCTTCAACGCCTCCTCCGCCTCCCGATACCTCGACTGAGCGCGGTAGATCGATCCCAGACGAAGCCACGCATCCGCCTCAGTCCGCACATTCTGCGTTCTAGAGGCAGCTTTCAAAGTAGACTGGTAGTGTGACTCTGCGTTCGTTGTGTCATCCTGTCGCTGATACATCGTGCCTAGCTGCAATAGCAGTTCGGCGGAACGAACCTTCTCATCACCCATTTTAAAAGTTGAAGGTACTATAGAGGGCTGATGTAATTCCCAGTCAGAATTTAACCCTATACTTCTTCGCGGAAGGACTAACCATCAAGCTCAGCGTTCGCCGAAGCTTAGAAGCATTCGTCCTTTTTGTCGGGTTTAATATCCAGCAATCCGACATTAGGCCACAAAGTTCGAGGACCTGGGACAGTTGGGCTTCCTCCCGGATTTCTGGTAATTTTCCCGTGGTAACGTGCACAATAATTGGCACTTCCTGCTCAAGCTCTTCAAAGGGTATCTTCCCTGTGACAATCTGGAAACATCAAACGCTTAATCACAGCCTCTGTAAAGCATCCCTCTGCCGATAGCATGCTCACTTCCCAACAAATCCAACCAACGGCCCACATGTCGCTGGGTAAATCTTGAACCTCGTCCTTCAGCACTTCGGGGGCAGTCCATCGGAGGGAGAAATTTAGCCCTGTTAAGGTAAGCTCCAGTGTGTTTGAGTTTAATTCGACGTGCGGGGACTTTGAGTCTTTATTGATGTCGGCGTTAGTCGCATGGCAAGGTCCTTCCGAAGCATCGGGCTTCATCATATCGGCGTTTGCTTGTTTCCGAGCCGACCCGAAGTCGGTGATCACCGCATGGTAAGATGAGTTGACCAGGATATTGAACTGGGCGCCAAGTTGATTAGTTCGTGGCCGGCTTGGAAGGAAAATTCGACGAACGCACCGACTTAAGGTCGCCGTGACAGATTGGAGGACGTCTGGTGTGTAAGTACTCCACCCCTTTAACCACATCTTGAATCTAACCCGATGCTGACTCAGAAACCTTGATCTTTATGATGACGTAATCAGGCTCACGAGTGAGATACGCTCAGGGATGTCCCACTCCCCCGACTGCAAAAACTCTCGAACGTTTCCGTTGGCTTCCCAAGGCAAGACGATCCAAGCATCGCCCTTCTCCACATCCTCGACAAAGCCGACCAGTCTAATAATGTTTTCGTGGGAGAGCTCAGTCATTATGCTGATCTCGTTGGCGAACAACTAATAGGCTGCAGTCAGAACAGCGGGTTGCAAAGTTTGGAGGCGCACCCGATACCTTAAAAGACTTCTTCGATTCATCGGCGTCCCCATGATTCAATTTGAGCTTCTTTATTGCGTATTTGGCTTCAAGAAGATATTTCAATAATTGTTCTGGGAGCCAGGTCCGAACCTCTTCAGGAGGAATGAGAGTTCCAACAAAAACGGTAGCGTGCCCGCCCTTTCCAGCCGGTTCACTATCTATCGTTTTGATTCTTCTTGGGTCAATTCGTTGTGTGTGTAACCTGTCGAGAATTCCCCGCTCCAAGTTCACGCTTCAGTGGTCATTTCCGCAGTTCATCCACGGGGATCACTCACAGCTTTGGCATAGCGGTCTTGACGATCCGCGAGGTCGGGCGTCAGGTCGTCCTCCATGCGAAGCCGAGCCTGATGCACTTGAATATCGTCGAGAAAAGAAGCAGAAGTGGGGATTAAGATCGAGGAGGTTTGGAAGCTTGGTGGTCAAGGAAGATGAGAGCACACGATCTGTAGAAGGTCGGCGCACTCTCAAGACCAAGCTAAACATCTCCCTCACCTTTTATATTCTAGAACGCAACGTATGGAACACTTTCACATCCTTGTCCCACAGCTTCGTTTCTGCCGCACAATTTCGGGGAGAAGTATCACTGTTGTGGTCAGCACCCAAAGCGGTTTCCGCTTTGCTTGGTTGGGGCCTCGTTTCCCAGAATCCAAAACAAAGTCTCGTCTTTCGGAAGGCCATTAGAGGGGTTTCCGTCTCAAGGGGTGCTCCCCGGTGGGGCAACAGAGGGTGGGGACTGCCACAACATTCTGATTGGGCGCATTGCGTTGTTCGACTTTGCTTAATACGGCGGTGTTCAAGCCGCTCGCACGCCGACCCAGCCCAGCAATCAATCCTACAGGGATTCAGGAGGGAGTCGCGTGAGTTCTAGATTGGAAAACCATGGCGCGCGGCCTCGCACCTGTCCTGTGGAGTGCTTCTCAATTCCCGAATGTTGAGAGCATTGCTTCCCGGAAAGGCATGTTCAACCCTAACATTCAAGGGAGGGAAATAGAAATGTGGTGATTCGAGGAAAAGGCCTCCTTCATTTACTCCAAGAGGCAATTTCGCGACATTGGGGTCATACAGCCAATCCGGTGCCAGCTGCGCAACCACTCCGCGACATTGTTTCTAATGACCGGCTTCCAGTTCATTCCACTCCCCAAGTGAATTGGCTTTGAAGGCCGCTCGGACTGTGAGGCACGTGTTTCCTCGATCGTCGGGCGCCAAACCTGAGTTGGAAGTGCTGTCGCTTTGTAGAAACAAGTCTTGCATGGAAGACCATGGTTCAACCTCGCGCTGTTTGTTCGGGGATCGATGGCCGAAATTGCATATAGCAGACTTGTTCACCATCCCCGGCTGAGCGATGCGTATACCCCACGAGGGCCTATTCCTCAGTCAAAGATGAACCCCGGAACTCGTCATGCAAGCCGGACGACGTGTCCTATTTCTACATGAGGGACCGCGGCGTGGAGGTGAAAATACAAGGATAACTAAAGGTATAACAGTCGAACAAACAGACATCATGAACTTCGACTTGCGGGCAGTGGGGGCAATTCAGGTCTCATCGCAGTCCAGTATCCTGATGTGATCCCCTCATCTAAACACCGCAAACGTGATACCGCACTGAAGAGCGGCCAGCCATCTGTCATGCATCCTACCAATAGAACGTCGCAACTGCGAACCATGCGGACGCGGCATGGAAGAAAGCTGTCAACAAATGTTTGCTGGAAAAAGGAAACCACCCTGCTGCCCCTGGTTCGTGGTTGGAGGATTCCTAAACACTGTTCTCGGTGAATTATACTGCGCCACATTTGATGCGCGTCAGTTTGCGGTTCAGGTGCTAGAGTGGAGGTGTACACCTGGTTATGGGAGATAGGATATCACATTACATTCTACATCGGGGTGTGAGCTCCCGCATAGCGACTTTCGCACATCATCACCTCCACCTGGTGAGATTGAGCGCTTCCAGGGTTCCTGGGTCGTTTCCGGCATTAGAACGGGGTCGAGGAGTCCCACGAAAGGATGATAAATTAGACAAAAATCATTACAGAATAGCTCAGAGTATCGTCTAAAGATAAAGAGGGGGTAATACGAAAATACGAGACGTAATAACTACCGTGAAGTACCGCGTTCCTTATTCTTCGTAGTATGAGGCACCGTCTGACTGGTTTCTCGAACGGCTACCGCCTCGTCGTTGATAAGCAGATCCTTCGTAGTCGCCGCCAAAGTTGCCACGAGGTTCACGGCGCTTGTACGGCTTGTTGAAGTCATCCCGTCGACGATCTTCGAAAGACCGGCCACCGCGCTCGCCGAACCGCCTTGGCGCAGACGACGTCCACTCGTATCCCGACGACCCCTCGGCGTAAACCCGCGATCCCTCGACCGCTCCCTAGCGCTAATCGGCAGCGACTTCTTGTTGAATACCAACATCCCTTTCATCCTTGTCGCCCAAGTTCGAGAGCATCCTCGTCGAAACATCCCCGTATACATGTCCTGGAATCGACTCGTACATCCTGGGTTCCAGACCAGCTGCAAGTCGCCCTTGACGCCGATGTAGAATCCAGCCCGTGGCGGCGAACACCTGTCTCCTCTCCATGGGGCTCTAGCGATCCAGCGCGTCCTTGATGACGTCGTCCAGCTGTTGGAGACGTCCCTGAGCGTCCTTGGGGAAGATCCGCGGGGCCTGTGCGGCAGACTGGAAGCGATCGAATCGGCCACCACGACTTGGGGTCCTTGGAGGAAGAGAAAGGTCGACGCCCTTGAGGAACGCCTTGGGATCCGAGTCGAACTTGCTGGCGAGAACGAGGTTATCTTCCAAGACTTTATCCGCCTTCATCTCCTGCAGAGGCAACGCGGAGACGCATCGACCAGAATATGCCTTTTCGAAGGGCAGAAGAACTATATCTCACCGCCCTATGGTATTGCTGCCACGTCGCGTTCGGCCAACACGGTGGATGTACTGGTCGGGGCTGGGGGGGGAGGACACCGTGTGGCGAGCACGGCAGCTCCGGCCTTGTCGTTCCTGAAGTGGTCGGTACGCAGCCTCCTCTTTTTTTGAGTAACCCCGCTGTGGAGCTCGTGCCGCATCGTCCTGGGTTTGGGCAAGCTGGCCCCCAAGTCTTGCAGCATCTCGGCGAGGAGAGCCGTCATTTTGGCGGTGTTGCAAAAGATCATCACTTTGGATTTGCCGGGAATTTGGAGCTGGTCTTGGGTGATGAGATTCAGGATATGCGGGAGTTGTTGAGAAGCGGAGGCGAGGACGGTCACGTATTGGGGGCTATGAGCGTGAACCGGGGAATCGTGCTCCTTGACGCATTTGATGAAAGTGTGGTGCATGTCCAAAGACTTTCGAGTTATGTCACGGATTGCGGGGGAGACGGCGACGCTGAATAGGAATGTGTGACGTTTTGGCATTCAGGGAAGGTGTTCGGGGATAGGCTTGATGTCGGCGCAGAAGCCCCTGTTGAACAAAGTATCGGCCTGGTCCAGAACAAGCTAAATGCGAGAGATGTAAAAGTCAGTATGAGGTCCTTTCCGAGTTCTTGGGAGAAACTAACCGTACTTATATTCTCTAGCGACTCCACGATGCCAGTCTCCTGTCCATGATGCCCAGCAGCGGACCTGGGGTCGCGACAACGATGCCCTTCCTTGCTCGCCCGAAACCCTCGAATGTATCAGTCCTTGCTCTCTCCACCCACGAAGAGGTGGATGCCATGCTGGTGGTGCTTGGGTAGCTTGAGGGCCTCGGTGGAGATTTGAACGGCGAGTTCGCGAGTTGGCCTGATGATGAGGGTGCCAACGTTCTTGTGCGCATAGGCTTCTTCGGCATTCCTTAGCAGCCTTCCATCTCCTTTCATGCCAGAGTCCTGCTCCGCTTTTAAAGTCGCCGCAGCGACCGCATTCAGGCGGGCCTCGATCGACAGCAAGGACCCAAAAGGCGATGGTCTTGCCGGTTCTGGTCTCGGCTTTGACGACCAGATCACGGTGCTGGACGGGAACGGCTTTTACTTCGCCATCTGGGCGCGTTGCGTGGTGATCATGCTTGATAGGGATGGGTGTCTCTGAAGCGTCGATTGCTTCATCTACCCTCCTCCTGTTCAGCGGTGAGGGGACGTGGGGTACGGACAACGGAAGACGATGCGGATCGGATGGCAGTGTTGGCTGCTCGAAGTACTGGTAGGATAGTAGAGAAGTTAGCCGGATGCTTGGTGCCCTAAGAAAAAGCACCCGGGGACTGACCTGCAATACCCTTAGGGCAGGTGGACGCGAAAATAGAGCTTGGTTTGATTTTTGCTTGAGCTAGGACGAGACTAGGGTTTGCATTCACGTGGTGTTGATGATGCACCTGGCAGTCGCAGGCATTGGAGGCGAGTAATCGTGGCTTTCTATGTCCGAAACAATGGGAATTGTGCGTCCAGGGAGATCATGTATGAGTGGTCAACGAGGTTGTTGTTGGTGGATGGCCAGTTTAGGTTGAGATTCAGGCACGCCATGTATTGTTTGTCTCCGCGCCCCTTTCGCCTCGCAACTCGATCACTTTGGGTCTGCTCCCTCCACTTAAACGACGCGTCTACGGGACTTGCTTCTTGCAATCCTATCGGTACCTGGTCAAAACCACTTGCAATAACCCCCGCCGACGATCTTAGAAATCAGTCTCTCCTGCCAAAGAGATACCTGAGGCCACGGAGCGGTCGAAGAACCAGCACAACCAGAACCCACCACCGAGTATGTAAGGCACTGTGCACGCCTGCCCGGATGTCTCCCCCGCCTTCGTCCACTCATTCAGAGCAGCAGATTACCTCTCGGCGTCCGGCCGAGTGCCCACCGATTCCCTTGTCCCGACTTTGGATCGAAATATTCAAAAGAAGTAGTGCTCCGCTTCTTCGTGACGATCACATGCTTGGAAGGCCTCCGGCCCCGCCATGAGCTTCGCGCAAGTCCAGCTTCCAAAATTGTTTTGGAGGTGTCCCATTCGAATTCGATCGAATCTTGAACTTTGGGACAATTGAAGTTGAGATTCAGGCACACCATCGCTCAGCCATCGAAGCAAGCAAACGACCTGCGCCACGTCCACCACAAGGAGCTTGAAGACCTTAAACTTTGGAAGTGTATTATAGTGTACCATGTGAGCGAATCAATTCAAAATTTACCTGTTTAATGTGGCCTGCAACACCAGACACCGCGTTGAATCGCTCCGACAACCTCCCTTCGAATCGACGTAGATATCCCAGTCATTGCGTACATGACCTGATAACTCCGCAGGTTGATCACCTTCACTCGGGTCCCTCCAATGACGTAGAGCAGTTCATCGACTTTACAAGCAAGGTGATAATCAAGTTGGACCCACCACGCTAATTCGACAAGCTCATCGGACGGGATGTTGGATGTTCCCCTGACACCCGAACACGTGGTTTTCCCTGTGGGATTACGTTGTAGGTAGTCTGGGTGGCTCACTTTATTTCGTATGGCAGCGGATTGCCAGATACACCCCCGTCACGGGAGCCAGTTTCGTGTTTCAGTATCCGTAGTGTGACGAACCTAGGTGCACACCGCGCAAAGCCAGCACAGCTCTATAACTTCGCCCTACATCAAGTTTGCTTTGTGTGCAATTACATGGTTCAGTTCTTCTGTGATAATCTTATTCCATTGTCTCGAGATGAATTCGGCTGTTGGGATTAAGGCGTTCGCGATAGGGTAGGCATTCCGGAGGAGCGGAAAGCTCGGGTGTGAGGCACAAGGTACTGTGCACAGAAGAATCTGAAATCAATAAGAGCCTAAACTGAGCATGAATTTTAAATTAGAAGGTTTTTAATTCGGACACAATAGTCCGGATTTGAGAGGGAGGGAAGTCGAGGAGAGCTCGCAAAAACCAGGGAAGCCATTATGATGTCAAGAAGTCCGGAGGTAAGGATTCAGGAAGTCTCAACCCTTCCCCTCGACTTGATCCGGCTAGCTCTTGCCTGGGTCTTCACTCCTGCGTCATTATTGAGTATTCGAGTTGTTTGTACTTCGCGATGGATGAAAGCGATCAGGTCGCTGTAACGAGAAGGTTACATGAAGTCAGCTGGCCCTTGTCTACGGTTGGCACTCAACCACGCGGAGATCGCTAGGAAGCCGTAAAGGCCCGTATAATTGTTTAGTTCAGATCTGGTGTTTCGAGTATCGGAACTGTAGTGCATTACAAGTAAGTCGAGCAAACAACAAATCACGGGGAATGAAAGGTTATACAAGTGAGAATAGAGGCTGGAAGACAAACGGAGAAGGAGGTTCACGTAAAGATGGGATGACATAGGACATGATTGGCGGGAATCGACTAAGCAATAGCCTGAAAATGACAGCCTCGGGGATGAGCGGGTTACCTCCCTGGTGATGTCTTGTTCAAGAAATACTCACTTGATCTGCATTCTTTAAGATAGAAGTCCGACGCGTCTAACCGTTCGTGAAACCGTTTCCTAGGGAGCAGAAGAAACCTTGCTCTCTCCCCACTGGGTTCGGTAGTAAATCTTGAGGGCCTCCAGACAATTCGACCTTAATCCCTCGAGGTTGCTTTCGAGAAGGCATACCCCCATCAAGCATCCTAGGGCCATCATTTCACCATCGTAGTCGGAAAGAAGGACGGAAGTGCTACGTGCTTGAGCGAAACGGTTTGCCGCCAATTCGAACCGTCTTTGAAGGGTGTACAAGGTACCAAGGCTACGCAACGCGGATGCTTCGCCACGGCCGTCACCGGCGCGGGAGAATGAGGTCTGGGCAAGTGAATAAGCTTCTTCGGCCTCTCCGTACTTGTTCTGAATGAGGAACGCTTTCCCCTGGTCGTGGAGAGCTGCTCCGCGAAGAATGTCATCACCCTTTCGCTCACATGCAGCTCCAGCGTGGAGTGGCGCCGCCAAAGTTGCACTATACTTCGATTCGGAGCTAAATATTCGGGACAAAAGTGCCAAAGGAGGCGCCTGAAGATTGTCGTCGTTGCGCTGGATACCAATGATAAGAGCTTCATTGAGAGATTCCTCTGCCTCAAGAGAATTCCCTTTAAGTATGTAGGTTTCGGCGAGAAGAGATAGTGTCTGGGCTCGGTCAGAGGATGAACCCCGGCGATTGTATGCCGAAAGAGCTTGGCAGAACAATGATTGGGCTCGCTCGTGTTGACGCCGCGCGCTGAATAGCCTTCCTAGGCCTCGAAGAGTGTTTCCAATTCCCATATCATGGCTAATGAGAGAGTAAATGGAGTGTGCTTTTGTGAGGCATTTCTCGGCTTCCTGATTCCTAGCTTGAGTGCGGTAAAGCTCTCCGAGACAGAGCAACGCGTTCGCGGTACCCAGGTCATTGTCGAAGCGAGAGTAAAGCTCGTGCGCCTTCATCAACGCCTCCTCGGCCTCCTGACTCTTCGACTGAGCGCGGTAGATCTCGCCTAGGCCTTGAAACACGTTCGCGGTACCGATGTCATTGCCAATGCGAGAGAAGATCTCGTGCGCCTTCCTCAACGCCTCCTCCGCCTCCCAATTTCTCGACTGAGAGTGGTAGGTCCAGCCCAGACCGTGCAGGGCGTTCGCGGTACCAATGTGATTGCCGACGCGAGAGTGGATCTCGCGGGCCTTCCTGAACGCCTCCTCCGCCTCCCGATACCTCGACTGAATACGGTGGACCTCTCCCAGACCATGCAACGCGTATGCGGCACCCATGTGAGTGCCGATGCGAGAGTTAATGTCGTACGCGTTGCTCAACGCCTCCTCCGCCTCCGGATACCTCGACTGAGCGCGGTAGACCGATCCCAGACCATGCAACGCGTTCGCGGTACCCTCGTCATTGCCAATGCGAGAGAAGATCTCGTGCGCCTTCCTCAACGCCTCCTCCGCCTCCCGATTCCTCGACCGAGCGTGGTAGATCGATCCCAGGCCTTCCAACGTGTTCGCGATACCCATTTCACCACCAATGCGAGAGAAAATCTCATGCGCCTTCCTCAACGCCTCCTCCGCCTCCCGATACCTCGACTGAGCCCGGAAGATCGATCCCAGAGCATCCCACGCGTTCGCAGTACCAAGGTGATTGCCGATGCGACAGTGAATCTCGTGCACCTTCCTCAACGCCTCCTCCGCCTCCCGATACCTCCACTGAGCGCAGTAGATCTCTCCCAGGCCATGCAACGCGTTCGCGATACCCATGTCATTGCCGAGACGAGAGTGAATCTCGTGCGCCTTCCTGAACGGCTCCTCCGCCTCCCGATATCTCGCCTGAGCGCGGTAGATCAATCCCAGACCATTCAACGCGTTCGCGGTACCCTCGTCATTGCCGATGCGAGAGAAAATCCCGTGCGCCTTCCTCAACGCCTCCTCCGCCTCTTTCGCCCTCGACTGAGCGCTATAGATATGTCCTAGACCAAGCCATCCGTTTGCTTCAGTGAGGAAATTTTGCGTTTGAGAGGCAACATTCAAAGCAGACCGGTGGTATGACTCTGCCTTCGTCCCCTCATCCTGACGCCGATACATTTCGCCTAGCTGCAAGAGCAGTTCGGCGGAACGCACCTTCTCATCGCCCAATCTAAGAGCTGAAGGTGCTATAGACGGCTGACACAATTCACAATCAGAAGTTGATCCCTGGCTCCTACATCAATGGACTAACCATCAAGCCCAGCGTTCGCTCAAGCTTAGAAGCATCAGTCCTTTCTGTCGGATTTAGTACCCAGCAGTCCGACATTAGACCACAAAGTTGGAGGACCTGGGATAGTTGGGCTTGCTCCCGGATCTCGGGTAGTTTTCCCGTGATAACCCGCACCACAATTGGCGTTTCTTGCTCAAGCTCTTCAAAGGGTACCTTCCCTGTGACAATCTGAAAATGGCCAAACGTATAATCAGACACTCTGTAAAGCATCCTCCTGCCGATAGCGTGCTCACCTCCCAACAAATCCACCCCACAGCCCATATGTCGCTGGGTAAATCTTGAACCCCTTTGTGGAGCACTTCAGGGGCAGTCCATCGGAGGGAGAACCCTGGCCCCGTTAAGGTTAGCTTCAGTGACTCTGAGTTCATTTTGACATGTGGGGATCTCCAGTTTTTATTGATGTCCGGGTTAGTCGCATGGCAACGTCCTTCCGACGCATCGTGCGCAACCATGTCGGCGTTCGCTTTTTTCCGGGCCGACCCGAAGTCTGTGATCACCGCATGGCAAGATGAGTTGACAAGGATATTTAACTTTGCGTCAGGTCGATTAGCTCGGGGGCTTCCTGGAAAGAAATTTCGACGATCCTACCGACTTGAGGTCGCCGTGGCAAATTGGAGGACGTCTGGTGTGTAAGTACTCCACCCCTTTAACCACATCTTCAATCTAACCCGATGGCGGGTCAGAAACCGTGAGTCTATTCTGACGTAATGGGGCTCACGAGTGAGATACGCTCGGGGATGTCCCACTCCCCCGACTGCAAAAACTCTCGAACGTTTCCGTTCGCTTCCCAAGGCAAGACGATCCAAGCATCGCCCTTCTCCATGTCCTCGACAAACCCGACCAGTTTCACAATGTTATTGTGGGAGAGCTCCGCCATTATGCTGATCTCGTTGACGAACGACTGATATGCGGCAGTTAGAAAAGCGGGCTGTCAAGTTTGGAGATGTCCCTGGTACCTTGAAAAGCTTCTCCGATTCATCGGCGTCCCCACGATCCCATTCGAGCCTCTTAATTGCGTATTGTGCTTCAAGGAGAGATTTCAAGAATTGTTCTGGGATCCAGGCCCGAATATCTTCAGAAGGAATGAGAGTTCCAAGGACGACGGTAGCGTGCCCGCCCTTTCCAGCCACTTTGCTATTTGTCGTTTTGATTCTTCTTGGATCAATTCGTTTTGTGCGCAAACCGTCGAGAATCTCCCGCTATGAGGCCACACGTCAGTCGACATCTCAGCAGTTTATTCATCGGGAGGGCTCACAGCTTTGGCATGGGGGTCTGGATGGTCCGCGAGCCCGGGTGCCAGGCCTTTCTCTATGCGAAGTTGAGCCAGAGACAGCTGAGTATATCCAAGCAAGAAAATAGCAGCGGGGATTGACATCGCCAAGGTTCGAAAGGTGGGTGGTTGAGAAGATGACTGGACGCCGTCCGATTAGGCGCTTCGCTTTGTTCAACTTTTCTTACGGCCCATTCAAGCGCCGACACAGCACAGCGATTAATCCTTCGGGGAAACCGGCGAGAGTCGCGTGAATTATCGATTAGAAAACGACGGCACTTCCAGATTGGCATCGCAGCCTCGCACTTGTCCTGTCGAGCGTTCATCAATTTCCGAATGTCGAATGAAATATTGCTTACCCCAACGGCATCTTCCAGCCCAACATTCAAGCGAAGGAAATAGAAATGTGATGATTCGAGAAAAACTGCCTTCTTCATTGACTCCGAGAGGCTGCCAGCTGCCAAGCACCAACCCCTGCGCTACACTTGCTTCTGACGATCGGCTTCCGGTTCATTCCACTCTCCAAGCAGGAGGATTGGCTTTGAGGGCGGCTCTCCGCGCCAGGGAATGTGGTGCACCTGTTTGTTCGCTCGTCGGGCGCCAAACCTAAGTCCGAGAAAGTGTGGTGGTTTTGTGGAAACAAGCCTTGCAAGAAGACTTTGATTCAACCTTCCGCTATTTGTTCAGGGATCGATGGTTAGAATTGCATATAGCAGACTTGTTCACCACCCGCGGCTGAGCGATACCTTGCTAGTGGCTATTCCTGAGTTCAAAGAGGGGGCCGGAACTCTTCATACAAGCCGAAGGACATACCCCATTTCTACATCAGGGACCGCCGTGCGGAGGTGAGTAATACGAGGATAGCTCGGGGTATGACAGTCGAACAAACAGATGAACTCCAGCTTGCGGGCTGTGGGGGCAATTTAGGTCTCATCGCAGTCCACTATCCTGATGTGGTCCTCTCCGTCATCTCAAGACCGCATACGTGATACCGAGAGTAAGAGCCACCAATGAAACGTGTCACCTACGAACTATGCGAACATGACATGGAAGAAAGCTGTCCACAAACGTTTTCTGGAACAGGAAATCACACCCTCCCCCGGTTTGCTCTCAGCTGAGGGTTCCTAAACATTGTTCTCGGGAGGTTTTACTGCCCCGCAGTTACATGTGCAAGAGCGGTGGTGCACACCGTGTTATTGGAGATAGGACATTCTACATCGGAGTGGACATGGCGACCTTCGCGCACATTTCACCTTCACCTTCGGCTCCCCCGTCGTTCCCGGCTCTTCCGCTCTCCCTCTCCCAGGGCCGCGATTGGATGCCTGCTCCTTTTTCCCCTGCATTGGAGGAGGCGACCAAAAGTCGTCCAGATATAAGTTTGGCGGTGGAAATGATCAACGGCGAACATCTAACGCCCTGAGTCACCCCTGCTTTAATGAGCTCCACCGGGGTTGTATTCGAACTGGGGCGAGGACCCGCCGGCGTTCAAGAAGAGATCCAACGCTGGTCTCTTCCAAGGTTTCTAGGTCATTTCCGGTATTAGAACGGAGTCTGGGAGTCCCACGAAAGAATGATAAATTAGCCAAATCATTACAGAATAGCTCAGAGTAGCGTCTAAAGATAAAGAGAGAGCAATACGAAAATACGAGACGCAATAACTTCCGTGAATTACCATTTTTCCTTATTCTTCGTAATATGAAGCACCGTCTGACCGGTTCCTCGAACGATTACTGCCGCGTCGTTGATAACCAGATCCTCCATAATCGCCGCCAACGTTGCCACGAGATTCACGGCGCTTGTAGGGTTTGAAGTCATCGCATCCACGATCTTCGAAAGACCGGGCACGCGCTCGCCGAACCGCCTTGGAGCAGACGACGTCCACTCGTTGTCCCGACGACCTCTCGGCGTGAAACCCCGATCTCTGGACCGCTCCCTAGCCCGAACGGGCGGCGACTTCTTCTTGAATCCCAACATGCCCTTTCATCCTGTCGCCCAATTTCGGGGAGCTTCCTCGTCGAACATCCACGTATACATGTCCTAGAATCGACTCGTACATCCTGGGCTCCAGACCAGCTGCAAGTCGTCCTTGACGGGGATGTAGGATCCAGCTGTGGCGGCGCACAGCTTTTCTCTTCTCCGTGGGGCTCTGGCGGGTCCAACGTGTCCTTGATGACGTCGTCCATCTGCTGAAGACGTCCCCTGAGCATCCTCGGGGAACATCCGCGGGGCTTGTGGCCCGGCTTGAGATCGATCGAATCGCCGCCGCGACCCGAGGGTCTTGGGGGACGGGAAAGGTCGACGCCGCTTGAAGAAGGCCTTGGGATCCGAGTCGAACTTGCTCGCGAGAACGAGGTTCTCCTCCAAGCCTTTATCCGCCTTCATTTCCTGCAGAGGCACCGCGGAGAGGCATCGACCAGGGTACGCCTTTTCGAAGGGCAGAAGAACCAGGTCTCCCCGTCCAGTGGTGTTGCTGCCACGTCCCGTTCGGCCAACACGGTGGATGTACTGGTTGGAGCTGGCTGGGACGCCGAGCTGGATGACGCGGGTCACGTTGGGATAATCCATCCCTCGGGCTGAGACGTCGGACGTGACGAGAACAGCAGCTCCGGACTTGTCTTTCCTAGAGTCGTCGCTACGCAGCCTTCGCTTGTTTTGAGTAACCACGGTGCGGAGTTCGTACAACTTGGTCCCGGTTGGGACAAAACTGATCCTCAAGTCCTGCAGCACCTCGGCGAGGAGAGCGGTCATTTTAGCGGTATTGCACAAGATCATCACTTTGGATTTGACAGGGTTTGAAGCTGGTCTTGCGTGATGAGTTTTAGGATATGGGGGAGTTGTTGAGAAGCGGAGGGGAGGACAGTGACGTATTGGGGGATGTGGGCGTGCACTGGGGAGGAGTCGTCCTTGACGCAGTTGATGAAAGGGTGGTGCTTTTCCAAGGACTTTGGAGCTATGTCGCGAATTTCGGGGGAGACGGTGCTCTGAAAAGGAACGTATGGCGTTTTGGCATTGGAGGAGGGTCTTTGAGGATAGACTCGATGTCAGTGCGGAAGCCATGTCGAGTAAAGTGTCGGCCTCGTCCAGAACAAGCTAAGTTCGAGAGAGGGAGAGGTCAGGATGAAGCTCTCCGCTAAGGGGCTGGGAGCAACTAACCGTATTGATATTCTCTAAGGACTCCGCAATATTTGCCAGGGACGCTTTCCATGACGTCCAGCAAACGACCCGGAGTCGCAACAACGATGTCCTTCCTCCCTCGCTCGAACCTCTGATCTATCAGTCCTTGCTCTCTCCACCCAAGAAGAGCTGGACACCATGCGGGTGATCCTTGGTTAGCTTCAGGGCTTCGGCGACATCTTGAATGGCGAGTTCGCGGGTTGGGCTGATGAGGAGGAGCCAACGGAAGACGAAGCGAATCGGATCGGAGTGTGACTGGTTTGCATCACGTGGTGTTGATGGTGGACGTAGCAGTTGCAGGCATTGGAGGCGAGTGTCCGAAAGAATGGGCCAGGATTAAAGCGATGAATGGCCAAAGAGGGTGCTGTTGGTGGGTCTCCAGTCCAGGTTGAGATTCAGGCACGCTCATCCAATAGAACCAGACAAGGGGCCACATTCCACCCCAAGGGAAGGAGCTGGCAGACCCTGAAATGGGTTATAGTGTACCATGGGAGCTAATATATATTGACAGCAATTGAGAATTCCCTGTTTATTTTCAACACCAGACACCGCGTACAATCACAACGACACCCCGGGCCCCGCCTCCGAATCTGACCTACATATCTCAGTCCCCGCGCACATACATGACTGACAACTCCCCAACTTGATCACATTCACTTGGGTCCCTCCAAGGACGTACAGTAGTTCATCGACTTTACGAGTAATGTGAGAACCAAGTTTGACTCACCACGCGAGTTCGACAAGCTCATCGGACCGAACGTTGGATGTTTTTCCGACTCGACACCCGAACACGCGGTTTTCGCTGTGGGATTGCATTCGGGCTAGTCTAAACAGCCCATCTTAGTTCTTACCGCAGCGGATTGCCAGCCACGTCCCTGTCACGTACGTCTGTTTCGTTGGTCAGCATAGGTCAGAGAGCGAATGTTCACACCACATGCCACTGGTCCGCATCTGCCGAGCATGGCGCTATATATATAACCTCGACCTGCATCGAGTTCTCTTCATGTGTAATTCCATTGTTCAGTTCGTTGGCAATAATTTTATTCTCTTCTCTCGAGATGAATTGGGGTGCTGGGATTTGGCGCGTTCGCAGTACGGCCGGTGGGCATTCCCGAGGTGCCGAGCCGTCGGGTTGGAGGCACAAGGTACCGTATACAGACAGGTCTGAGGAATCGATGACAGCCCAAGTTGAGCATGTATATTAAGTTAGGAGGTTATTTCAGACAAAATAGTCCGGATTCGAGGGGAGGAGAGCTCGCAATAAGCAAAGAATCCATTGCGATACGAAGAAGTCCGGAACAGGGGATACTCCCGACACTTCCCCTCGGCTTGATATATAGCAGCTCAGGTTTAGCTCTTTGCTCCGGTATCATGTAGCGTGTTGAGTATTCGAGTTTGATTTCGGGATGGGGTAAAGCGACCAGGTTGCTATAACGAGAACGAGAAGGCTACTATATATCATCAAGTCAGGTAGCCCATATCCGGGGTTGGCACTCGACCACGCGGAGATCCCTGGCAGACCGCAAAGATCTACATAATTGGTTAATTAGGAGTTCGAGGATGGGAGATGCAGTGTATTACAAGTAGGGTGAGGGGGTACAACAGACCCCGGGAAATGAAATGTTCGAGAAGGGACGATAGAGGCTGGAGAACAAACGGAGAAGAAGCTTGACATAAAGATAGAACTCAGTCTACGTAGGCATAAAGATGGAATTAAGTTGGCCGTGACCTATTGGCCGATTGAGCAATAGCCTGAAATGACAGCCTCAGGAATGAGCCAGTGACATCTATGATGGTATCTTGTCAAATGAGTACTCACCTGGCCTCGAATTTTTAAGAGGGCGATCCGAGGCGTCTAAATTGTCGTGAAGCCGTTTCCTAGGCCGGGCGGAAGGAACCTTACCCCTAGACCACTGGGTGCGGTCGTAAATCTTGAGGGCCTCTCGACAATAGAGCGGTTGCGATTTAGAGCATGCTCTAAATTCGACGTGCGAACGCCACTTTGCCGTAACCGTGCTCCAATCATCTCCTCCCTGTATCGTCCTTGAAGCCACT
>WSTY01000606.1:5632-16636 GCA_019633465.1 Tulasnella sp. 417 | reverse complement strand
CGTCCATAGGGATCCATCTGCACGGGGAACGTCGATGGGTCGTCCGGGTTATAATATCCAGCACGGGAGCCAGTAACGCTGCTGTGACGACTCCTGTTCCCCTCGTTCGAGGATCGGCCGTACGGCACGGTCGAGGGCGCGTTGTTAGTGACGCTTGCGACCGTGCTGTTGGCGAGCGGTGGGGGTCTAGACTGGAAGTACTCGATCTTCGACGGGAGGGGTTCAGCCAGGACTGGGGTCTTTTGCTTGCGGCTTGGTCTCGACGAGCGCGTGCGGGTCGATTGCTGCTCCGCGCTGTAACCCGCAGCAGACGATCGGCCATCGCTCCTAGACCCGCTGACGGACACTTCCGGATCGCTGGTCACGGTGGTTTCGACCGGTGGCAGGAAGAACGGCGTGATGTTGTCCGCGGCCGAAGGGATGCCCATAAGCTTTCTGGAAAAGCTGCTCGATCCAGAATGGTCCTTCTTGTGGCCTTGCGTGCGAGATCGCTTCGCAGGGTAGGACGTCGGCGGGGACGAAGGGTAGTACATAACGGGTTGTTGAGGCGGCGAGCGTTCGAACGAACGGCTACGCCTCTGACTGTCATACGGAGACTTCTTGCCGTCGTACGGGGATTTGTGGCCGTCTGGGGCGTAAGGAGAGCTGACTGGCAGTGTCGAGGTCGGACTCATCATCATATCCCTGTCCTTCGCCGGATCGCCCATGACGCTGTCCGATCCGTACGACGTTCCGCCCCATCGACTAGGAGCCTGTCCGACCGGAACTTCCTTCGACCATTTCGCGATGTACTGCTTCGACGGCGCTTGGCTTGAGCGAGTGCTGTGTCTCCGACGGAGGAACCACCACCCGAGGATCACGCCCGCGATCAAAAAGCCGATTCCACCAATGACCCCTCCAACGATCGCGCCAATACTGGCGGAATTGCTACTTCCGCTTGAGGAGGTAGCGGTGGGCGTTCCTGCCGACGTATTTCCGGAAGTCAGAGCCCCATTGGAGCTTGTAACGTCGGGCAAGCCTGCACGGTCGCCGGCCCTCATGGTCAGCACGACGAGAAGAACCTCGGTAGACAAAAAAGACGTACGTTGGCCTGCCACCGAGAATGCGAGCGTGTTGTTGAAGGAAACACCCAGTTGCTGCGTCGGATCCTGGTACATCCATCGTGGAATAGCGGTCCCCTGTAAATTCACGCCGATGGGCGCTTAGTCAAAAACGGATACGCGGCATAGTGTGGCTTCCGCGCGAGGGCCGTACCGGAGGGATGTCAAATTTGTAACTAAGGCAGAAGCAAGCAAAAAAGCGTACGGTCGTGTCAATCGCGTGAATGAGGCGCTGAAGAGGGGGAGGGAGGAAGTGGGCTTACTTGGCTACGGTGACAATCGTGTTATCGCACTCCAACTTCCATACGGGCCATCTGGATGTGATAGCAAATCTTGTCAACGATAGCCCCACCGATATGAGAAGCGTGATGAATACGAACGTTACCCAAGCCTCTCCCTGGCAACCTCCACAGGCGCTGACAGCGTTGTAAACGACGGTTGAACTGAGGGGAAGCGGGAACGAACGGCGAGATTCAGAGACGACCCCGGTGACAATGAGAAGCGTGTATGCATACCATAGACACAGATTAGTCTGGTTTTCGTTAGGACCGTCGTACGTATTGCCGGAAGGGAGGGCAGGAACATTCCAATCTAGACCATATGACCACTGTGAGTAATTCCCCGCCGGCACAACCGATCAAAAGACAAAGCAGCAGAACGCACATCCAGTACCGCAGGCGCCTTCAAGATAGGCAGCGACGAGACATGGGGACTGTGATTTGGAGTTGTTCATCCAGCCGAAATTCTCTTGACACACCGCTCCGGTCTGGGCAAAAACCAAGCAAGTTGGTTCATCACATCAGCGCATCGGCCGCATTGCCCCACCGCAACTCGCGCTGGATGGCGAGGTGTTGCACATACCGTAGGTTCCATTGCGCCATTGAGTCCATTGATGAAGAAGAAGATGAAGCACAGCGAGAGCGGGAGAGTCAGAGAGAACCTCGTTGTTCGCATGTCTGGAGGGCGGTTTGGTGGTCCGTCCACCCGAGGCGAAATGGGACTTGGAAGAGCGAACAAAGAAAAGAACGAGATCGAGACGCTCTTGCTCGGTGCCGCCGGGGACGATGTGCTTGAGCCTCTGAGTTGGAGGGGAGGAGGTCGAGAGTCGCAGCCGTGGGGGATGGGATGGATGGTAGAAGAGAGAACTAAAATCGGGGGTGGACGCCGGATGGCTATGCGTGGGGGCTCTTGCCGGCGTTATCGAGAAACACCGCACGTGGAAGCCCGACTTCCCAAATCAGTAAACTCGCTGCCACACACAACGTCGTGGATATACTTGTACTGCCATTTTAGACTGTCCCACACCTTCCCGAGGAGGCAGCAAAGGACACTTGAAAGACGTCAAAACCGTGGTGCTCGTGCCTTGCCAAGGACCTGTCCACATTCCTCGTTGTCCGAATTGTCCGGCGTGCCCTTCGCATCGATTGCTGGGTAAACGAATAAATAGAGTTACTGCGGGTCTTTGTATCCGGATAGCTGGGAATGGCCTGTCAAACAAAATCTCCGAGGGGAGGATTCGAAGTCTGAAGAAGCGAACATCTGACTTATCGTAAACCAAAACAACCCAATCCAATTTAGCTATCATCGGCACATCGACTCGGCGCCCGCATGCCGCTAAAAAGACCAGCTTACTACTGCCTCGAAAGAGTTGTTCGGGGCTTGTAGAACACCCAACCCTGCGCTCTACTAATTAAATAATCATGGATAACAGCAACAAACTCGTTGCGCTACTCCCAATATGTCTCTCAGGGATTCGAACTCAATCGACGTGGTATAGAGAGGGCGTTGGGAGTTGGACAAGTCCTTTTTGTCTCTCCTTTCGTGTTTTCCTCTTCAACTTTGGGACGTTGAACGTGGCAAACGCGGTCTCTCTAACGTCGGTCGTATAGCCACAACGCCGTCAGCTAAACCGAACGGTCTTCATGCTACCGGGCCTCGACCAAGTTAGGAAATGGCCGGGACGGCTCCTCACACCAGAGACCATCAAATACGTCGTGGCAGCCTGCGCGGTCTCCATCTTTTGGTTCATATTCTTGTTCCCTCTGAGTTCTCAGCTTGCCCACTACGGCCCCGCCCATGTCGTGCCCGAGTTGCAAGTGGCCCACAACGAAGCTTCAGTGTTCGACTTTTCTTTGCTGGACCCGCGGCATTATGTCAAAGGACCGGCCGCGGGTAAATTCAGAGGTATGTATGCCACACTTGAGTTTCGGTCTGCGATTTTTGCCTCGCTCACCGAATGGGTGCAGACAATCTTAAAGAGGAGTTCAAATATATTACTGCGTGGAACTATGCCGGAATGAGTAAGTCTTGTCTGGCACTAACTTACACGTGCTCATTCCCGCTCGTCTAATGTCTATTGCGCTGTAGCGAACGATTTCATGGTCAACGTACGTGCTCTTCATGACCAGGACACCCAAACTAACTTCCCCCTCCCTCTCCAACCGGGTTCAAGATCAACCTAGTCTTCTTAGCGTATATGTCTCACCGCGTCCCAATTATCCCCCCATTCATGCCTTCGAGCACTCACCTCGGTGACAACGCGCCCGTCTTGCAATTCAGCGAGGTTTACGACCTCCCCCATCTCCGTGAAACCCTCAGGTGGCCAATTCTCGAGTGGTCAGACGTAAAAATAGCCGGATACAACGAAATATTTGATTTTATGATCCTGAAAAGGAAGGGGTGGAGAAAGAATTGCTCGGTTGCTGGGGAGCACAGCAGGCGTCCGATAAGAATAATCACCCATCTCACGCTTTGACTCCTGGATTTCTCAAATTCGGTGAGCAATCCATCAAATTAACACATAGGGCAGGGTATGCAGCTAAACATTCTCCCTTGTTCTCTGTCCTGGCTATATGGCGACTCCAGATATCATCTACACCCCGGCCCCATCCTTCGCCAAGCTCCGACCAGAACACCCCCCAGACAACCACGTCTCCTTCTCCGGCTTGGCCAGCATCCTACGACCTGTAGGCCGAGCCGAAGCCCTCGCCGCACCCTCAGCGAAGAACCACACGTCGCTCGTCCCGCACCTCAAAGACCAGTTCCTCCCGCCAGACGAGCAGCTCGCGTGCTTCGACAGCTTGTATTTCGTGGCCTCGAAAGAAGGCTTCGAGTGGGAGAGGCGACACGCTCCCGCCTGGAATCTCGTTGGAACGGAACCGAGGTTCAACCCTACATTGGACGAGCTTGCGTCGAGTTATTTGAGACGGGTCTTCGGGAAGGAGGAGATTCCTCTGGTGCGTTCGTCGTGGGTAGCGTTTTGCGCGGAGAGAGCCAGCTGACACCCACGAACCTACCTTCTCTGTCGGGGACCGGCATCTGCAGTACATCGCGGTCCACATTCGTCGAACGGACTTCAAGCAGGCGTAAGCATATGATGGATTTCCTCAATCACCCTCCACTGCAGATTCCACGACCACTGATCCCTCGCCCCCTTTCCTAATTGTGCAGGTGTAACGGAGGACCTATTGAAGATTGTCTTCCTCCACTATCTGCTTATGGTGAAGGGGTAAGACAAATCCAGGAGGAGCTTCGCCAGCAATACGGTTCGACCTCACCTCGAGGGAACGTCACCGAGGTATTGGTGTCGAGCGACGAAGAGGATTCAGAATTTTGGAAGGACGTGCGGAATTTAGGGTGGAAGCACGTTGACCATGGGGCGATGGAGACGGTGGATATCCATGGGCTGTGGTGAGTAAGCCCCATTTTCTCTTTCCATTTTTGTTGGGGGATGGAGGGACCCCCCTAGGCCAAGCAGAATGAGATTTGACCGTTTCGCCGCTTTCTCCAGGTATCCGTCTTTATTGGACATCGTCATTCATTCTCGCGCAGCAGGGTTCGTTGGCACGGCAAGGTCGACAATGAGTCTAGTTTCCGCAAGGCGCGTGAACGACTGGCATGGAGGAGCGACGCGACTGGTGCCGTGGGGTTAGAGAATAGATCTTACATAGAACACGGCCGCAATGGACCATTCCCAACTAGCAAACCCCTTCTCGGGAAAGGCTTTGTGATAAAGTTCTTTCCTCTATTCTAAGGTTGCTTGTACTTTCGAGGTAATCATGCGATACCATGATTGTAAGATTATTTCTGCTAGGCTGGCATGCCAGCTGCTTTGTGATTGGTTAATTGCGTCTCACAGCGCGTCTGCAGCTTCTGCGGTTTGGGTTTGGGGAGTCTTGGAACCCGATACCAAGCTTGAGACAGGGATAACCGGCCGGAGTTGCAGCGTGGAGGAAACCTTACTGCCTCCCGACTAATCGGGAGCAGTAGAACACCAATATTTCTCCGCTCCGGTACTTTGTTCCGGGTGACATAATCATGCCCAGCAGCGACAAAACACGAGCGACCACTCCTGGGAGCTTTCCCAATTCGGACTCCGATCGACCCTGGTAAAAGTCTCTTTTTCCCGTTTAGACCTGGACTCATCAATCAAAAGCCAACGCGCCGCCCCATCTCTTTTTTTTTTTTTTTTTGGACGACACCGACGAAGACAAAGTCGACTAGACAAAATCACCCAGCCAATTCTTCATGCTCCCGGGACCAGATGAAGCCCGCTTTCGTCAGACATGGGTAGGCCGACGCCTCGGTTTAGACACCATCAAATATGTCGTGGCGATCTGCACGCTCTCCATCTGCGCGTTCATGTTCATAGCGCCTCTGGGCTCCCAGCGCGCTTGCCACGACCCTGTAAACGTCTTGTCCGGATCGCAAGCAACTCGCAGCGAGATTTCCGCGTTCGATACCTCCTTGCTGGATTCGCGCCATTATGTGAAAGGACCGGCCACGGGTAGATTCAGAGGTGCGTATGCAACGCTTATGTGATTTCTGTCTGGTAGTCGCGTCGCTCACAAAACGCCCGCAGATAATCTCAGAGAAGAATTTAGGTATATCACTGCTTGGAACTTCGCCGGAATGAGTGAGTCTCGCTTAGTACTTTCTCGTATACTGTACATACAGCCTGTCTGACCTCTCGCTGCAGCGAATGATTTCATGGTCTATGTACGTGCTAAGCTGGGGTAGCGAACCGAAGGGGTACCCTAACTAGTCTCCCCTACCCGGTCGTAGATCAACCTCATTTTCCTTGCATATATGTCCCACCGCATTCCGATCATTCCACCGTTCATACCCGCAAGCAGTCACATCGGTCACAATGGGCCCGTGCTGCTATTCGGTGACGTTTACGACCTCCCGCGGCTTCGCGAGGCCCTCAACTGGCCTATCCTCGAATGGTCGGACGTAAAGAAGGCAAAGTACAACGATACATTTGACTCTCATAATCCCGAAATGGATGGAGTGGAGAAGGAAGTGCTCGGTTGCTGGGGAGCACAGCAGGCGTTCGACAAGAACAATCGCCCTACCCCGGCTTTGACTCCAGGTTTCCTCAACCTCGGTAAGAAATCCTCATTAAACTCTCAGCAAACTGCAAAACTAAACTCCCGTCTTTTGCTATCATGGCTATGCGGCGCCTCCAGAGGTAGTCTACACCCCGATCCCCTTCTTGGCCAAGCTCCAACCGAAATACCCACCAGACACACACGTCTCATTCTCTGGATTGGCCAGCATCCTACGGCCTGTAGGTCGGGCCGAAGCCCTCGCGGCACCTTCAGCAAAGAATCATACGTCTTTCATCGCGCACCTGAAAGACCAATTCCACCCGCCGGATGAGCAGCTCGCGTGCTTCGACAATATGTACTTTGTCGCCTCGAAGGACACCTTCGAGTGGCAAGAGCCACACGGACCCGCTTGGAACCTCGTCGGAACGGAGGCGAGATTCAATCCAAAGCTGGACGAGCTTGCGTCCAGTTACTTGAGGCAAGTGTTTGGGAAGGATGAGATCCCTTTGGTACGTCGGTCGCTTGTAGAACACAGGCCTTGGCACGGGGAGGACCAGCTGACACTAACAACCTTTTCTCGGACCCGTGGTCTACAGTACATTGCAGTCCACATTCGTCGAACGGACTTTAAGAATTGGTAAGCATCTGATGGATTTGGTCATCACCCTCCAGTGCAAAGCCCATGATTACTCATCCCCCTTTCCTAATCTACTAGGTGTAAAGGAGCAGCTATTAAAGACTGCTTCGCTCCACTGTCTGCTTATGGCGAACGGGTAAAACAAGTCCAGGAGGAGCTCCGTCAGCAGTACGGTTCGACCTCACCTCGAGGGAGGGTCACGGAGGTGCTAGTGTCGAGTGACGAAGACGATCTAGAGTTTTGGAAGGACGTACGCGGCCTTGGATGGAAATATGTTGACTACGAGGCTATGGAGACGGTGAATAAACATGGTTTATGGTGAGTTAGCTGCATCCTTCTGCGCGACATCAGAAGGGTAATCGACCGCCTCTTCCAGGTACCCATCTTTATTGGACACCGTCATTCATTCTCGCGCAGCGGGATTTGTTGGCACGGAAAAGTCGACAATGAGTTTGGTTGCCGCGAGGCGCGTGAACGACTGGCATGGAGGAGCAACGCGACAGGTATCGTGGGGCAAGAAATAAATTATATATCTACGGAGCAATCTTTCCCAGCAGCATTGTAGACCTCCATCCATCTATTCCATTTCTACTGTACTTTTGAGCTTTCATTGTCATCATGTGATCCGCTGACGTCAAGTATTTTCGTTTGCTCTGTTTCGATCTAGCTCACACTGCCATACCGGGTCCAAACATCTCCCACTTACTGAATGATGTCTTGGCGAGAGTAGTCGTAACCTCCTCTGGTCGCGACGCGCCGTCCTACTTCCTCTTCCAGACCACTTTGCCCTCTTGGCATCGACCACTTACATAATCATAAATAACAGCCACAAACTCTCATGTCGCTCAGGGGTGTCGCTTCGAACTCCGAAGCTTCCGTTGCGAGTTGGACTGGTATCGTTTGTTGCTCATTTTCAATTCCTGGACGTCGACGCGATCTCTCAACCTCGGTTACATCGCCAAAAGGCGGTCAGTATTTATATCACGGAGCGCTCCTCATGCTGCCGGGCGTCGAACAAATCCGTTCCCGCCAGACATGGCCAGGGCAGCGCTTCGCACTGGAGAACATCAAATACGTCGTGGCAGCCTGCACGGTCACCATATGCGGATTCATATTCATCTCTCCTCTGGGTTCTCGATATGCCCACTACGATCCTGCCAATGTCGTCGTGCCCGAACTGCAAGCGACCGGGACCGAAATTTCGGCATTCGACATGTCTTTGCTGGATTCGCACCGCTATGTAAAGGGTCCGGCTACGGGTCGATTCAGAGGTGCGGACGCGACGCGGGGCTTTGGTCTGCGAGTTGCTTTTGCTCACGAAACGCGTGCAGATAATCTCAAAGAGGAATTCCAGTATATTACCGCATGGGACTATGCCGGAATGAGTGGGTCCTGTTTAGCACCGGCTCATACTTGCACATTACGCCCTGTCTGATCTCTATTGCTCTGTAGCGAATGATTTTATGATCAATGTACGCGCTCTTCGTGAGCATCTAGCTTAGGACATCCGAACTAACCTCGCCCTCCCTTCGCCCGGCCGTAGATCAACCTCATCTTCTTGGCACATATGTCGCACCGCATCCCAATCATTCCACCATTCATACCTTCGAGCGATCACATTGGTCCTAATGGTCCCGTCTTACAATTCAGCGACGTTTATGACCTCCCACGTCTTCGCGAAGCGCTCAAGTGGCCCATCCTCGAGTGGTCAGATGTGAAAATAGCCGGATACAACGAAATATTTGACGACATCGATCCTGAAATGGAGGGGGTGGAGGAAGAGATGCTCGGTTGCTGGGGAGCACAGCAGGCGTTCAACAAAGACAATTACCCGACCGCATCTCTGACACCAGGCTTTCTCAACCTTGGTAATGAAGTCATAATCAAATGTGTTGCGAGCTACAAAGCTAAACGTCCGTCCTTGTCTTACCTCTGATGGCGCGGCAACTCCAGAGGTCGGTTACACCCCAGTCCCATACTTCGTCAAGCTTCAACCAAAAAACCCACCAGACACGCACGTCTCTTTCTCCGGTTTGGCCAGCATCCTACGACCTGTAGGCCGAGCCGAAGCTCTTGCGGCACCCTCAGCAAAGAACTACACGTCGTTCGTCCCGCACCTTAAAGACCAGTCCCTCCCGCCAGACGAGCAGCTCGCGTGCTTCGACAACTTGTACTTTGTGGCCTCAAAGGACACCTTCGAGTGGCAAGAGCGACACGGGCCTGCTTGGAATCTGGTCGGAACGGAGGCGAGGTTCACTCCCAAGCTGGACGAGCTTGCGTCGAGTTATTTGAGACTGGTCTTCGGGAAGGAGGAGGTTCCTCTGGTACGTTAGTCGAGGGGCAGGTGGCAACAACGTTGCAAGGGTAGAACCAGCTGACTCCAGAAACCTTCTTCTCGGGACCGTCTACAGTACATTGCAGTCCACATTCGTCGAACAGACTTCAAGGATGCGTAAGTATCTGATTGATTTCCTAATCACCCTCCACTGCAGCGCATGCTTACTCATCCCACCCTTTCCTAATTTTGCAGGTGCAAAGGAGGACCTATTGAGGATTGTCTTCCTCCACTATCCACTTATGGTGAACGGGTAAGACAAGTCCAGGAGGAGCTTCGTCAGCAATACGGTTCGACCTCACCTCGAGGGAACGTCACCGAGGTATTGGTGTCGAGCGACGAAAACGACCCAAAATTCTGGAAGGACGTGCTGGACTTAGGGTGGAAATACGTCAATCATGAGGCGATGGAGACGGTGGATATCCATGGGTTATGGTGAATAAGCTCATTTTTTCTTTCCATTTTTGTCTGGGGAGTGGGGGACCCCAGGCAACGCAGAAACGAGACCGATTGACCGTTTTGCCACTTTTCCAGGTACCCGTCTTTATTGGACATCGTCATACATTCTCGCGCAGCGGGGTTCGTTGGCACAGAAAGGTCGACGATGAGCTTAGTTTCCGCAAGGCGCGTGAACGACTGGCGTGGAGGAGCGACGCGACTGGTGCCCTGGGGTTAGATATACTCCCGCAATGGACCCCTCTCTCGACCGGTAAAAACCCTCGGAAATAGCTTCGCAATAGTACTTTGTAGACTTCCCTTCTCCCCCTGTTGTTTGTACTTTTCAGCTTTCGAGGTAATTATGTAATCCCAGGCTGTAATGTTATTTTTACTAGGTTGGACCTCCCTCCTGCTTTAAAATGGTACGTGTCACTGCCACCCGCGTTTGCACCTCGCCTTGCTGCTGGTGTTGGGGGTCTTAAGGCCCAGTGCCAAGCCTAAAACGGTATAACCGGAGAAGCAGGGTGGAGGGAATTACGGGGTTGTTACAGCCGGACGCGCGTGGAAACGTGAACGTCGACGCCACCATCCATGGGCTACAGGACGAAATTCTGCGGGGGTCGTCCGGTTTTTTTTTATTACCTCGTCACCTTCGCCAGCCACCAGCACCTTGTACGACGAAAACTCATATAACAACAGCACTAACCCCAAGTGGTTTTCACCCCTACTCTCGCTCTCGCAAACACATCCCTATTATTAGACCAGGCACCGACGACAGAAAATGGTTGGGGACGACGACAAATCCCAAAATTCGTCTCCTGTGAAGGTGGCCATCATTGGTAGCGGCCTAGCAGGTCTCAGTGCCGCCTATTATCTATCCAAGGAAAATCAGAAACGTCTTCAAAGTGGAGAAAGGCCGTTATTCGAGGTGCACCTATTCGAAAAAGTGCGCGTTCCCTACTAGCAGTCCACTTGCACCTTTTTGGCCGCGGATATGCATACATGCTAACCACCACAATATTTACATTAGGCAGCTGCTCTTGGAATGGACTCAGCATCCATATCCGTGCCCGTGAATGACGGTAAACTTGTTCGAGTCGACGTACCGATGCGGTCGTTCCAGCAAGGTGAGCTCGGGCAACTCGGATGCCGTTCCCCACC
>WSTY01000605.1:0-16684 GCA_019633465.1 Tulasnella sp. 417 | reverse complement strand
CTCCATGGCTTCCTGGGATCCGATCCACCTAGACACATCGTTTCAGTCTCTTTGAGGAACTGGAATGATGAAAGAGATATAGCTCCCAACGGCAAGGACATCGTAAGCGCTCTGTGCGTGACCGAAAGAAGTTCGTGCAGTAAGTCTCGTGCTCAAAAACCTCAATCTTTTGGACTTCCCTGACCTGCTGCGAATTAGGTTACTCCTTCAGCGTACAGCTCCGATATAAGCTCAATCCCGCCTGATATGGCCGTAGCTCGAAGCGACACACACTTCGGTTCCACATCCCCATCCGAAAAACGTTTGGTCAAGAGCCTCGAGCGGTCACTTCGGTGGTTGGGTCAAATATTGCGGATCAACCACGCGAACGTCTTCGTTCCGATGGCCGGATTGCTCGACGACGTTGCTAGAGGTGACTTTGCGACCGGTCTCCTGGAGGCGCTGGAGGGATCCGAAGCGAGAAAACTAGGCTTCCACACTCTGAATGACGGTGTGGCAGGTTACTCTCTTGACCCGGCGCCTCCCAAGCGACCTCAGCAGACATCTCCACCAGAATCCAGCCCTACCTCTCAGCTTGTCGACCTTCCACAGACATCCCTGAGGCCACTACCGGAAGGGAAGCCCCGACTCGTCACTGACTGCGAATCCCCCCCACGACATCCTCCAGTTAATCCAATCAGGGTTGGACCTGTTCGACTCCTATTTCGCTCAGCATGGGGTGTCGCGCTCGAATTCCGTTTCCGGGCGCCTCCATCGCAACCAGACGCAGCGGCCGTAGACATCGGAGTGAATTTGTACGACGTCGAGCACGACATGGTGTTCGAACGGCTTGCAAAGAGCCTTCGTGGAGGTGCCGAAGAGGAGGATGCGAGTCTCCCAGTTTGCCCGTGCATCGCGTGCACGCCCAAATTTTCCTCAACTCCAATCCTCCACTCAAGCCTGGACGAATCACCCGCCGGCGAGGAAGGCCCCGCTCCGCCCTTCATGAGGGGATACATACACCACCTCCTTCACACCCACGAAATGACGGCCCACGTCTTACTTGCCGCACACAACCTCTCGGTGCTGTCCGGCTTCTTCGCCGACATTCGCGCGTTCCTTGCCGAGGCGTCGTCAGCGCCCGATGCCGAAGAACGATTCAACGAGGAAATTCGCAAGTTTGAACAGCAGTACAAGCGGCCTGATGAACTGATGCGTGAAGCCAAGGTGAATTGGGAGGAGGTTAATTTGGCGAGAGGAAAGGGACGGTTGGCGAGGGAGAAGGCAGCCAAAGCGACCGAAAATCCGGTGGAGGTTACGCAGCATCCAGAGAGAGTCTTACCCGATGTAGTTCCGTAAATTTCGAATGGTCGCGATCTCGCTGTAGAATTGGGTCGTATTTCATTTTGTTGGATTGATGGCCCATTGCACCCCCGACCGTTCGGTCAAGTTCGTTTAGCATCGATGTATTAGTCCCACAGTTGGGAAGGTATAAGATAACGCCCAGCTCAACCTCTAGCCAGTCCTGCAACAGCGGCGACGGCGGTAATTAATCCAGCAACTTGCAACGTCCTTACGAGACCCGAATCCTTCCGCACCCGCTCCTCGGCTGCCAAGACCCGTTCATACTCCGTTTCCGCGCGACCGTCGGAGGAATAGGTGGTCCGACGCGCGTTTGGGTAGTGGTACGCCTTCCCACTTGCGTATTGATGCGTCCGGTGAGGATGGGTGTGGGTATGGGAATGGGGATGTGGGGAAGCCGTTGCTCGCGGCCGACGTGGTAGGTCCCAAGCGTAAGTTGCTCGTGAACGCCGACTTAGATCAGCGTGGTGGCTCCAATGGTGATGTGATGCCGTCCCATGCGTTGAGGTGTGTGAGCCCGAGGCTGGTTCTATAGTTCTATCGTACGCCCGTCTGAAGACCCGTGATGGTGGATGAAAAGTCAGTAACAAGTGGTTAAGCGGAAGAAGAAAAAGCGTACCGTTTTCTATCATCTACCAGAATGCCATAGGCTTCGCTCGCCTTCAAGTACCTCTCCTTCGAAGCTTGGTCCGCATTCGGGTTTCGATCTGGGTGGAGCTCTTTACTAAGCTACACATGAAAAAGTACGGTATAAGCACAACGGAATGGCACTAAATAGATGCGTACACACACCTTGTAGAAAGCGGTTTTGATTTCTCTCTTGCTTGCTCCTCTTGGAAGTCCAAGTGCTTCATAGTGGGTGGCTCGACAGGCTGAGGATGTCCCAAATGAACGGGTTTTTAATATAAATGAGCTTGTAAGAAATCTATCGGGCGACAATTAGTCCAAGGCGGTTTTGCCTGAGCTTAGTCGAGTTAGTCGACCTGAGAGGGATGCTCTGGCTATTGAGGTGGTCATGGATTGAAGTTTAGGCCAATTGACACGGCGTTCTCACGATACGGCGCACTCAAGCTTCTGGAGCCTGCATCGGAAAGACTTATGCCGATCCCCCAGGTCTTCAGTCCTCAACCCTGGCATGATCGACCAGGCGAGAGCAGCGCCCCGAAACTTAAGTCTAAGCCTAAGCCTAAAGCCTCGGGTACGACGCGTCATTGGCGGAAGCAGCCAAGAGCGTTGGTTGGAAGGCGAGCCCGAGATGCCTTCGGCGAAAGCCGCGAGGCACAGCCGTAGGGGCGATAGAACAACACCACCCCATCGATCTCGGATCTTTCGAACTCAACCGTCCCTCCATCTTGTAGCACTGAATCTCCCATACACATTTAGCTTTCTAAGTTTCCTGAACCGTTAGCGTATCTGCTATGGCCGCACCCGACGCGGAAAGAACCTGTCACAAACGAAAGCACTATGCTCTAACGGAAGTTTCATCCTTCTCACATCCAGAACGTATGGAGGAAACACAGTCACGTAAAGAGATAGACACGGAAAAGTCTAAGAGGATCAAGCTGTCCATGGTAAGCACCGAGGGGGGGTTACTGTTCCATGTGTCGTCCTCACTCGTCCACCCCTGCAGCGAGGCCTCGAGATTTTAGAAGCTTTATCAGAGAAAAGAATACCCATCGGCGACATCAACTTCACTGAAAATGGGCCTCAAGATGGTGGTACTTTTGCCGATGTTGTGGTGGCTACACTCATGGCAATGATAGGCGGTAGGCGGGGAAGACGTATCGCCGTGAAGAAACTCCGATTAATAAGTGGCACGACTGAAGAAGAGCTGTTTTGTGTAAAGGTCTTTGTTCCGCCATCCTGAGCAGCCAACTGACCTATCCTTTCCAGGGGTTTGTCAACGAGCTCCGCCTCTTGGTCTCCCTGTCTCATCCAAACATCGTGGAAATCATCGGGTTTGTGGAGGATATGGAGAATCGCATCGTTTGGCTGGTTTTCCCGTGGGCGGATAATGGAAACCTTCGCAACTTCTTGAAGGGCTGGAACTGGGAGCTCCCCGAACGGGTGTCCTTGGTACGTTGCGGGAGGGAGCCGCCATCGACCAAGAGCTAATCACCAGAATGTCATAGATTCATGATGTCGCTCTTGGCCTAGAATATCTCCATACTCGCCAACCCCCAATCTGCCACAGCGACCTGAAATCGGTAGGCTCCGTAGCCAGCTATTCTGATCACTGGTACTGAAATCCACTATCGTTCAGCTGAACATCCTTGTCACCTGGTCCAACCATGCCGTGATTACTGACTTTGGCTCGGCACGCATCGTAGAAGTCGGGGTCACTGTCACTTCAGAACACCACCCTCCCTCCTCCTCGAGTCACACACCGTCGAAACTGCAGGAATGTGCCGAATTGAAAATCACCGTATCCAATAAAACACTAACACTGACAGGCCCAGCTTGTTCCATCCGCTGGGCGCCACCCGAACATCACAAGGGAAACCCGTTGGGACTGGCAAGCGACATTTGGGGACTGGGTTGGATCGCTTGGGAGGTGAGTTCGTGGGTCCGAGCGAAGGCGACGTCGTGTCAACCCTTCTTACCTTTACGGCTTCAGGCCATCACCAGTTGTTATCCATTTGAGGAGCTTGAGTCAGAGACGGAAGTCATCATGAAAATCATCAACGGCCAACTCCCAATGATCTACAGCCACCACCAACTCTCAGAAATCGGCCTGCTATGCGATATGATGCAAAGATGTTGGAAGATGGATGCGGCAGAACGACCGCCGATCAGAGAATGCCTGAAATCAATTACGTTGATGGTGAGTCCAAAAACAGACCCGAGGCTTGAGATGACGTGGATAAATGTAAAATAGCCAAAAGCCCTCCCCTCAAGGAAATGTGGCGATAAACACAAGGAACAATCTCCTATACTTATGATGCAGCAAGGTGAAATCCATCAATCGAACGGGAGAATCAAAGAGGCCTCGGAGATGTTTGGGCAGGGGTTAGCCATTGCTCGGTCAGATACTGGGGATCAACATACTTTGGCGGATCTCTTGATACGACTGGCAGAAAGTCACCAGGAGCAGCGTAAGTATGCTGAAGCGGAGGAGTCTTACACCGAAGCGCTGGGTCTCTGTAAGAGCATCGGGTATGAACGTGGTCAAGCGGACGCAATCATTGGACTTGGGCGCGTCGAGGAAGCGAGGTTTAATTGTCTGCAGGCCATGGTGTGCTTCACCGAAGCCCTGGCCATCTGCCACAGGATCGAGTATTCATACGGCAGGGCGAAAGTATTTGAAGAGCTTGGGAATGTCGAGAGACTACAATCGAAGCACACCGAAGCGAAGGCGTCTTACGACACAGCACTGGCCATATACAAGCGAATCGGGAACGAACTAGGCCGAGGGAACCTATTAAAAGGGCTTGGCGAACTCCACCGAGTTCAGTCTATGTACACCGAAGCGGAGGGGTCATACACCAAAGCACTGGCCGTCTACGAGAGCATTGGGAACGAACCTAGGCCAAGCGAACGCATTGATCGGGCTTGGCGAGGTCCAGCAAATCCAATTCAAGGACATCGAAGCAGAAGGGTCACTCTCCAAGGCGCTGGCAATCTACGAGAGGATTGGAAACGACCTGGGCCAATCGAACGCATTGAAAGTGCTTCGCGAGATTCAGCGAATCCGGCTCAAAGTCACCGAGGCAGAGGAACTATGCTCCAAGGCGCTGGCGATCTCGGAGAGGATTGTGGACCACTTAGGTCAAGCAAGCGTATTGAACGGACTTGGCGAGATCCAGCGAGTCCATCCCCAGTACACCGAAGCTGAGCAGTCATTATCCAGGGCGCTGGCAATCTACGAGGACATTGGGAACGACCTACGCCAAGCGAATGTATTGAAAGAACTTGGCGAGATCCAGCGAATTCAGTTCAAGCAGACCGAAGCAGAGGAGTCGTACGCAAAAGCGCTGGCGATCTACGAGAGGTTTGGGAACGACCTAGGCCAAGCGAACGCGTTGAACCGGCTAGGCGAGATCCAGCGAGTCCAGTGTAAATACATCGAAGCAGAGCAGTCATTCTCTAAGGCGCTGGCGATCTACGAGAGGATTGGGAACGACCTAGACCAAACAAACGCGTTGAACGGGCTAGGCGAGATCCAACGAGTCCAGTCCAAGTACATCGAAGCAGAGCAGTCATTCTCCAAGGCGCTGGCGATATACGAGAGGATTGGGAACGAACTAGGCCAAGCGAACGCATTGAAAGTGCTTGGCGGGATTCAGAGAATTCCTTTCAAAGTCACTGAAGCAGAGGAATCATTCTCCAAGGCACTGGTAATCTACGAGAGGATCGGAGACGGACTAGGCCAAGCAAGCGCATTGAATGGGCTTGGCGAGATCCAGCAAATTCAGTTCAAGGTCACCGAAGCAGAGGAGTCATACACCAAAGCGCTGGCGATCTACAGGATGATTGGGAAGGACCTAGACCAAGCGAGTGCATTGAACGGGCTTGGCGAGGTCCAGCGAATTCAGTTCAAGTACGCCGAAGCAGAGCAGTCATTCTCTCAGGCGCTTGCGATCTATGAGAAGACTGGGAACCATCTTGGCCAAGCAAACGTATTGAACGGGTTTGGCGAAATCCAGCGGATCCAGTCCAAGTACACCGAAGCAGAGCAGCAACTCTCCAAGGCGCTGGCGATCTACGAGAGGATTGGGAACGGCCTAGGCCAGGCGAAAGTATTGAACGGACTTGGCGAGATTCAGCGAGCCTGGTCTAACTATACAGGGGCAGAGCATTTATTCTCCAAGGCGCTGGCGATCTACAAGAGGTTTGGGAACGACTTGGGCCAAGCGAACGTATTGAACGGGCTTGGTGAGATCCAGCAAATCCAGTGCAAATACACCGAAGCAGAGCAGTCGTTCTCTGAGGCGCTGGAGAGCTACGAGTGGATCGAGAACGACCTAGGCCAAGCGAACGTACTGAACGGGCTTGGTGAGATCCAGCGAATCCAGTCCAACTACACCGAAGCAGAGCAGTCACTCTCCCAGGCGCTGGCGATCTACGAGAAGATTGGGAACCACCTAGGTCAAGCAAAAGCATTGAACGGGCTTAGCGAGATCCTGCGAATTCAGTCCAGGTACACCGAAGCAGGGCAGTTATTCTCCAAGGCGCTGACGATATACAAGAGATTTGAGAACAACCTGGGCCAAGCGAGCGTACTGAATGGGCTTGGCGAGATCCAGCGTCTTCAGTTTAAGTACACCAAAGAAGAGCAATTACATGCCCAAGCTATGGTCGCTCTCGTAGTGATGAATGAAGAGCTGAGCACGGTGAACCTATCGCCAAGCTTTTACAACTTCTACCAACAACTGGCTCAACTAACTTGAAGCAGAATTCAAGCATCCTACGCCACCGCAAAGATGACTAACCCGTTCGAGAAGGAACTGGTCAACCAACTCCTTAGCAGACTCCTGTCCGAACCCAAATCAATAGGCGCCACTATGGCCTTGGTCAAAGTCACTCGCCACCCCCTCCTGCACACGCCAGCCATCCCTTAACCACCATGCCGCTCCTGCCCTCGTTCTCCTCGCCCTGTCACACTCCGAGCAGGAAAGTCCTCATAACGCCATAGAATTTCTCTTTTTCTTTCACTTAATTCTATTTCCTATGCTTCACTATGACCAATCTTATGCTCCTCCCCCATGCCTATCTGGTTGTAGCTAACTGCCACCCACTCCCTACCCCTTCCGATCTTACGTCCGCGAACAATACCGCAATTCCTACCTTTCACTAATTCCCACCTGTCGACAAAGTCGCCCCACAGCTTCTTACCCCTCTGCCACTGGTATCCCAAGATTACATGTCTGTTATAGGCCTATAGGACCCGGGTGTAACGGTAATCCGATTAAATCATTATCATCATTCTATACCGCCGCGTTAGCCGTTTTCACGATAATCGAAGGTGATCTGGGCATTGCGAACGCCTTGCAAATGCTTGGCTACCTTCCTCAAAAGCTGTCCGGGAACATGGGAGCAGATGCAGCGTACGCCAAAGCGCTGGATCGGGGCCGACCTGAGCACGTATTTCAACAGTTTAGCAACGTCTCAGCAGTCCAACTACTCCGAAGCAGAAGCATCCTGCGCCACCGCGCCGACCATGTTCACGAGGGTTGGGAAGGCCTGGACCAAGTGAACTTTCCCCTTGGGCCAGCTTAGGTTCGGCCCCGCCGGGCACGATATGCGGAGGCGAAGGCATTGGCTGGAGATGCAACCTCTGTCTCAGAGCAAATTGACTAGGAGTGAAGCATGGACGCCTGGGGCAGGCTGTTAGATAACATTCTCGAAGCGGAGGGATCGTGCATCTACCCCCCACCCCCGCATACAGAGGATCATCCTCACCCCCATCCCTTCTAGCAATTGATTCATTCTTAGCTACGCTATCCTCGAGCTTTCCATGACTTCTTTCAAATCATTTCCACCCCTGTTGGTTCCATCTTAAGGGCAACTACGGCAGCGTCCTGTTTGACGTCGACTTTCACAAATGGGTAGTTATTTACCTTATATTATCCAAATAGGCCCACTTACTTAATGACGTGGGGTTGCTAGGGAGTCCCCGTTTCTGATTGGTCCTCTGCTGGGTGGAGCTTGGTGGAGTCGAACTTTCGTCTTCTTCTCATTGGTCAACGCTGGCCTTGCGGCTCCGAAACCATTCTTCAGCACCGAAAATCTACTATGTTCTTGATTATTTGACTTGATTATTAAAATTAGTATTTACCAATGCTCCTTCCCAATATGCAAGCACACGACATCAGCCTTAAGCAACAATAATCAATCCGCTGCTCCTGCTCATACCCTCGACCATGAAGCTAGTGCAGAAAATTGATTACTCAGCTGTATTATTATTGTTGTGTTATGTCAATAGCCAGAGCTGTCACCCTTGCTATTGATTGGTCCCTCTTCTGTGGAGCACCTGGGGCTGGCAGGGTCCCTGGGCCGCGGCGACCTTCAGCCCCAAGGCAAAGCGACCCAAACCGGAAAGTAGCTCTATGAATGACGTTAAGGGTCCAATTCGCATTTACTGTGGAACCCTTACCACCCACCCCCTTCTGGATATAAAAAGCAAAGTAGCTCAGACGGTACCACATTTCTTCGTTCCCCGGACCTCCTGCACTCGAGCCTCATTGTCTGGGTTCCAGTCCTTTCATGTTGTCTTTCCATTATATATTGTTCTTTCTAACTCCGTCGCCATAAACGGCTTTGATTGCTTAGTGGATGCCCAGGCCGAAGTGAAGCTTCGGCCAGTCTGGTCAGTCATGATCCAAGGGCACATGATCAGTTAAGTCAATTCTTAAATCACTCCCTGATAATACCATACCTCCCAACAAATCCATTCCAAGTCTCAAATATCCCTTGGCAAGTCGCGCAACTCTCCGTCTGTGGTGTCCAGAACTTCAGCGACTGCTCATTGAACTGTCAAAGCAGGACCAGTGAGGGTGAAAATTTTATGCAAAAGGGGTGACTTTGATCCTAATCGAATTGTTCCCCTTGCTGTCAGATTCTCTTATCCTGCGCAGTGGGGAATTTAGTAACGTTTGTCGAATCTTCGCTTGTCCGTTTGAGGAGTCGCGCTGATCCGAAGTCTGTAATCAACGCACAATTCTAAGAGCATTCCCGAATGTCACGGGACCGCGAGAATCGCCGCTGGCGACCTCGCGCCTGCCCCTTCCCCCCCCTGTCAGTATCGTCACTAGATCATGTTCTCATTCTTTTTCTCCTTTTCTTCACGTCTATCTCTCGTCCTCTTGTACGGCTGGTAGCTAGATGTTAGTTAAAAATTTCACAAAGAGTTTCCACCGCGAGCTTACCGTACTTGGGAAACTGGCGCGGCAGGCCCAGAAGATTCGCGACGATTCACCGAAACTCTACGCCAAGCTCGACGAATCATCATTAGAAACAATATCCTAATAATAGACCGCTTACTTTAACTACAGAATCGGCTCTTCACCCGGATATGGTAACTAGCACGCAGATCACATGACCGCGTTCGGGGGTTCGCCGAGCCTCGCAAACTGCAAGCGAACGCGCATTGTTCCCCAGGGAACTTACGCGAATACAATAGTTAGCTCTAGAATAGCGTAGAATGTACTTAATTAGCGTATAAAAACGGGGCCGACGCGACCTTATTGTCGTCGTCCCCTTTTTACCCCTCTTAATCTGCATTGCCCTCGCGCATTCCCAATTCCGCTCGTCTAGCGTGATACACAAACTAATCCCGCCTGTTCAGCGTGATACACGAACGATAATTCCGCCAGTTCAGCGTGATAAACGAACAGACGCTTGGCTTTCATGTTAAATCAGCCAAATCCGCGTGACTTCCTATTTAGGAACTCACGCCGTTGCGTTCCCTTTCGAGACACGCGACAACACCCGCTTCCTACCAATTTCTCTAGTTAGGCAAACGCGAATATTATTACTAGATAGCTGTATCTACTAATACACTCGCTCCCCTAGTTAAGTAATCGTAGTAACGCCTTAATCGCGTATGCCACGATCGTCTCCCCCCTTGAGCCTGACGCCACCATGCGTTCCCACGCCTCTTCTCATAAGCGTACAACAGCTCAATCCGGATACTCTTCTTCCCCTCGACTCTTCACTTTTCCCCTTTGGTTTCTATAACAAACAGATACAAAATATATTAACTAAACCACTAATTAATTATTTTACAGGTTCTAACTAGTTCGATACGCAGCCCACGCGCCGAGTAGAAATTCACACGGTCAGATTACCCTTCGCGCGCACGCTATTGACACTTAACACTGAACTACTGTACCATAATCCTTAACGCCGCCTGCGCAGTATTCCCATAGCCTGCCGACATCCGAATTTTCTCTCTTTTGAATGTGAGGACGGGGGTGCGAACAGGAGAGTAGAACGTGGGAACGAGTCCTCGGCAAGAGCCTTGGCTGCTGGCTGTCGGACGAGAGGGAAGATGGACGAGTGGGACACGCAGAGTTGAGGGAGATGAACAAGAGAATGTGAATACAAGTAATCGTGAACGAAGGAAACGAGTACATGCGGTAACTACGTGTATATATATAGGGAACCGGTAGACAGTGAAAGAGCAACGGCTCAGGTAAGCTGAGCTCGTCGGCCGAATAAGGAAATAATGATCGAGCGACAACGCTCGACACCACTCGTCGTGGAGCGAGTCATGAGGACGAACTCTCGCTCTACGACCGCTCTACACAGTCATGAGAGACGATGCCAGAGTGAATGCAACTCAGTCGGGCGAGCGGGTCGGTGGCGGAGGCGGCGCTGGGCGGCGGCTCTGACATTGAAGCCCTTTCGAAAAGCGCGTTGTAGAATATATCGAGCGATTATAGTCCGCGGTTTTTAATCGCACGCGCAAGTTAACAACACGGGAGTACAAGCAAAAGCTGATTGTGGACCTTGTGACTTCCGTCGTGATGAGCTAAATGCATATGTACTGGGCAAAGAGAGGAGCGGGATAGGGGCGAGCTGTGGGAAGCAGAGTTGGAAATTCGACGGAAGATGACCAACCACACGAAAGGACGCGAAAGGATATGACAGAGAAGGACAACGGAGTGGAAAACCAACGTGAGATAAAGGAGGCGCAATAGAGATAGAAATTAGTAAATCATATCGAGCATCAGTAAAAGCGGACAAAGCGTCGTGTGGGAAAACCGCGTGGGAATCGGTGCAACAATTCTGCTGGGAGTACCCTAGCCTGTACATGAAAATACAGGCTATGGGAATTTTGACCGCACAAGATCCGAGCCTATAATGTCACGCTCTGGCTTGCGGATGAGCCTCAGGAGCTTTGAACTTACCATATTGGCTGGCAGGCCGGCGCCTGCCGTAAGACCTTATTTTCGAGCTTAATTGGAGCTCGGTCATGCGTCACCCACCTGCGCGAGCCAGCGAGCCTATGCAAGTTTTGGTCACGCTCCAATTCCCACGAGCCTATGGTCGAAATGGTGCAGTACTACACACCTCCATAGGTGAAATTGAGAAATAGGTCACCAACCACATGGCAAGAGGTATAGCGATCTCCTACCAGATCTTCGGTGCACAACCCTGGCACAATCAACTTTGGCCTAGGGCTGAAGCCTCGGGTATGACACGTCATTGGTGGAAGCAGCCAAGAGCCGTGGTTGGGAGGCGAGGAGCCGTTGTCCTTGTGAAAGCCGCATGCAGTGCGAGCGCTTGGGGCACTTGCACCCATTGAACAGCACCACCCATCGACATCAGACCTTTTGTGTGATGACCTCACCACATGACACCACAAGAGCCAACACCACACCCCCTGTAACCACACTCGTTCCCACGCCTTCCCCACAATCCCAAGGTTTCGCCCTCGATCACCAGTGATCATATCGACTCCTCATGGGAGCCTCACACTCACTAGACGCGTCAGCGCCTCAAGGTTAACACACTGTCGCTACACATTCAACCACATGTACTACACTATCATCGCAGCACCGATGTATTAGTCCCACAATTGGGAAGGTATAAGATAACGCCCAGCTCAACCTCTAGCCAGTCCTGCAACAGCGGCGACGGCAGTAATTAATCCAGCAACTTGCAACGTCCTTACGAGACCCGAATCCTTCCGCACCCGCTCCTCGGCGGCCAAGACCCGTTCATACTCCGTTTCCGCGCGACTGTCGGAGGAATGGGTGGTCCAACGCGCGTTTGGGTAGTGGTACGCCTTCCCACTTGCGTATTGATGCGTCCGGTGAGGATGAGTGTGAGTATGAGAATGAAGATGTGGGGAAGCCGTTGCTCGCAGTCGACGTGGTAGGTCCCAAGCGTAAGTTGCTCGTGAACGCCAATTTAGATCGGCGTGGTGGCTCCGATGGTGCTCTGATGTGGTCCCATGCGTTTAAGGCATGCGAGCCGGAGGCCGGTTCCAAAGTTCTATCGTATTGCCGTCTGAAGAGCGCCCATAAGATGGATGAAAAGTCAGCAGCGTATGGTTGAGCGGAAGAGAAGAACAATGTACCGTGTTTTATCATCCACCAGAATACCATAAGCCTCGCTCGCTTGCTAACTAACAACTGTACAGGCTCTTATTACTCTCGATACGTTTCCCAGGCGACGAAGTAGAGAATCTCAGGGTTAGTTTTAGTTCGCGCGCATATCCACTGACAAGACGAACATGACGAAATATGATTAAATGGACTTTGGGCCCATAACCCGTCAGAATAATAACACTCAGCAATAGGGATATCAACTCTATGTGTATTAGATAAGAACATGTCACCTTAATAACACTGAGGTGTAAAGGAAGATATCAGGACAGGTGCAAGAGAGGGAAACAGGAAGGGGGCATCTCTCAGAGATAGCGCAATCGACTGAGGTATCCGAAACGGGAAGAGACTACACCATACTACACCAGAGGAAGGAAAACAAGAACAAAACCCAACGGGAAATAACCAACGGGATGGAAAGGTTACAGACGGAACGATGAGATAGAGACCAGACAAGAGACGTAGAACAAACAACACAAAAGAGAAATAAACTAGCGCCGGCGCACTGCACGTCCCCGTTGGTACCGTCCGGTTCGACTTGAACGCCGACACAGCCAGCGCAGCCACAGCTTCTGTGGATTTGAAGTGGGCTCCCTGGATCTCGCCAACCATGTTCAATAGATTGCCGGCGCCTGGCAGAAGGACTAATCTGCTTCGGTGTACTTGGACCAGATTTGCTGGATCTCGCCAAGCATGTTCAAGGCCTTTGCTTGGCCTAGGTCGTGCCCCATCCTCTTGTAGATCGCCAGAGACTCGGAGACTGACTGTTGTGCTTCGGTGTACTTGAACTGGTCTCGCTGGATCTCGCCAAGTACGTCTAATACGTTCGCTTGTTCTTGGTTCCTCCCAATCCGTTTATAGATCCCCAGCGCCTTGGAGAATGAGTGCTCTGCTTCGGTGTGCTTGGACTGGGCTCGCTGGATCGCACCTAGCCTGCTCAAGGCGTTCGCTTGGCTTAGATCGTTCCCAATCCTCTGGTAGATCGCCACCGCCTTGGAGACCGAGTGCTCTGCTTTGAGGTATTTCAATTGAATATTCTGGACCTCGCCAAGCCCGGTCAATGCGTTCCCTTGGCTTACGTCGTTCCCCATGCACTCATAGATGGCCAGTGCTTTGGCATATGACTCCTCTGCTTCGGTGTACTCATACCGATCTCGGTGGAGCTCTCCAAGCCCTTTGAATACGTTCCCTCGGCATAGCTCGTTCCCGATTCGCTTGTATATGGCGAGCGCTGTGGTGTAGGACGCCTTCGCTTCGGCAAACCTCGATTCTAGTCTCTGGATATTCCCAAGGGCTTCAAGTGCCTTCGCCCTGCCACATGAATACTCGATCATATCGCAGATGCCCGAGGCTTTGGTGAAGTGCACAGTGGCCTGCCGATAATTGAACCTCGCTGCTTCGACGCGCCCAAGTCCAATGATTGCGTCCGCTTGGCCCCGCTCATACCCGATGCTTCTACAGAGACCCAGTGCTTCCGTGCAGGACTCCTCCGCTTCGGCATACTTGTGCTGTTCCCAGTGACACTCTGCCAGCCTTAACAAGAGATCCACCAGAGTATGTTGATCTCCAGCATTAGACCGAGCAATGGCTAATCCCTGCTCAAACATCTCTGACGCCTCTTTGATTCTGCCGTTCGCTCGATGGATTTCACCTTGCTGCATCAGAAGTATAGGAGATTGTTCCTTGTGTTTATCGCCATGTTTTCTTGACGGGAGGGCTTTTGGCTATTTTACATTTATCTTGGTCAGCTCAAGCCTCCAGTGTGCTTTTGGACTCACTATCAATACAATTGACTTCAGGCATTCTTTTATCGGTGCTCGTTCTGTCGAATCCATGTTCCAACATCTTTGCATCATATTGCATAGCAGGCCGATTTCTGAGAGTTCACTGTGGCTATCGATCATTGGAAGTTGACCGTTGATGACTTTCATGATGACTTCCGTCTCCGACTCGAGCTCTTCAAATGGATAACAGCCGGTGATAGCCTGAAGCAGTGGAGAGAAAGAGGCTTGACACGATGTCGCCTTTGCTCGGACCCACGAACTCACCTCCCAAGCGATCCAACCCAGTCCCCAAATGTCGCTCGCGAGTCCCAACGGTTTTCCCTCGTGATGTTCCGGTGGCGCCCAGCGGATCGAACAAGCTGGGCCTGTCAGTGTGAGTGTATTATCGGATACGGTAATTTTCAATTCGGCACATTCCTGAAGTTTCGACTGTGTGTGGCTCGGGGAGGAGGGAGGGTGGTGTTCTGAAGTGAGGGCGACCCCGGCTTCTACGATGCGTGCTGAGCCAAAGTCACTAAGCACGGCATGGTAGGACCGGGTGACGAGGATGTTCAGCTGAACGATAATGGATTTCAGTACCAGTGATCAAAATAGCTGGCTACGGAGCCCACCGATTTCAGGTCGCCGTGGCAGATTGGGGGGTGGCGAGTATGAAGATATTCCAGGCCAAGAGCGACGTCATCAATCTATGACATTTTGGTGATTAGCTCTTGGCTCATGGCGGCTCCCTCCTCCGCAACATACCAAGGACACCCGTTCCGGAAGCTCCCAGTTCCCGTCCTTCAAGAAGTTGCGAAGGTTACCATTATCCGCCCACGGAAAAATCAGCCAAGCAATGCGGTTCTCCATATCCTCCACAAACCCGATGATTTGCACGATATTCGGATGAGACAGGGGGACCAAGAGACGGAGCTCGTTGACAAATCCCTGGAAGGGATAGGTCAGTTGCAACACGGTACTCGGGATGACGGAACGAAGACGTTTACAGAAAATAACTGTTCCTCAGTCGTGCCGCTGATTAATCGGAGCTTCTTCACGGCGATACGTCTTCCTCGAGTCCCGCCTCTCATTGCCATGAGTGTGGCCGCCACGACATCGGCAAAAGTACCGCCGGCTTGAGACCCGTCTTCAGTGAAGTTGATGTCCCCGATGTGTATTCTTTTCTCCGATAAAGCTTCTAAAATTTCAAGACCTCGCTGCAGGGGGGAGGATAAGTAAAGACGACAAGTCGAGAGTAACGCTCCTCGTGCTTACCAGGGACAGCTTGAGCCTCTTGGACTTTCCTGTGTCTATTTCTTTACCTGACTGTGTTTCCTCTATACCTTCTGGATGTGAGAAGGATAAAACTTCCGTTAGAGCATCGTGCTTCCGTTTCTGGCGCGTTCTTTCCGTGTCGGGGGGCGCCGTGGCAGGGGAAGTAGATATACTAGCCATTCAGGGAGCTCAGCAAGCTGAATGTGTGGGTGATTCAGTGCTATACGAGAGGGGGGGACAGTTGAGTTCGAAAGGTCTGAAGTCGATGGGTGGTGCTGTTCAATGCGGTGCGGTTGGGGCAAGTGCCTAGCACGCGCACCCACAAGTCCGAAAAAGACATTTGTCACCGTTGAACATTGATGAAATATGAATGGAAGATATGCATGAAATTACCCCATTTGGAAGGTTGGTTACCCCATTAGGCAATTTCGGGCATTTTTTTTTTCCTTTTTCTGTCTCGTGACGCGGCTTCTGATCACGAGGACGACGGCCCCTCGCCTTCTCGTCTTCTAACCACCGCTATTAGCTGCTTCCATCAATGGCGCGTCATACCCCAGGCTTAAGTTGTCAGTGGTTTAATCGCGCCTGGTCGATCATGCCAGGGTTGAGCACTGAAGACCTGGTGGAGAATAGACATACGGTACCCATTCCTCAAGGTCACGTATGGACGTGTGTCACACTTTGAACATCGGCACGTTGGAAAGAAACCCTTCGCCCTTCTATGCAACAAAGGGGCCGCGAAAGGAAGCCGAGGAGAAGACGAAACATCTACCGACACTTTGCAGCGCTTCGACACATGATGCGGGATTTGGAACTTTGGCAGAGGGAGCCACGTGCTGCCCATTGTTTCCCTTCTTCCTGAAAGTTCCCTCCCCCAGTCCCGCATACAATAGGAACAATATAATGTACACATCATTATATATGGGGTTTACCATAATCAGCTCAGAGTAGTAGAGTCTAAACGGCAATCTGCTCCCCGATCCGGGGGAAGATGATTCTTCGGCTTTGGAATACTCTTCGCGCATCTAGCGCACCTCCGCTCGGCAGGCGGTATCCGCCATCAGGGGGTGGAAGCAGCCCCCCACACCTGGCCTCCAACCGGTAAGGCCAAAGTCGGGAAGATTCCGTGCGCCGCGTCGTGAGAACGCCGCTCTAATTGGCCCAAACTTTGATCCATGACCACCAGAGCATCTTTCTCAGGTCGACTAACTCGAATAAGCTCAGGCAAACCGCCTTGCATTAATTGTC
>WSTY01000604.1:0-16719 GCA_019633465.1 Tulasnella sp. 417 | reverse complement strand
GAGCATGGCATTCTCAGACCAACCCCGTTCGGTAGGTTTCAATCGATTCGCCATAGGCAAAACGTTGTAGGGTACAAGGTACATGCTGCTTGGTTTTTCAATCCAATCGGAACTGGGAAAAGACAAGGCTAGACACGCGAAATGGTCGAAAGGAGCACACCAACCTTCGGGGAAGTGCGAAGATCCCTCCGGCCCCACTCCATTAGGGCATACCAAGGTTCATTCTTTAATGATTATCCCCCATTACACTCGAAAGGTTTCTGGGGGCTTGTCATCTTTCAACCCCACGCGACGCTCTCCACTGTCAACGGTGGCAGTTCGGGCGCAACCTCGCTTCCGACCACGCGAGAACCACGCCCTTGAGAAGGGATTTGCTGTCGCACGTGGAAATAAGAGCTCAGGACCGGTTTAGTTACCATCGATGGCGAAAGGAGTTGGAAATCTTGCTGGTTGTATTGAACGGGGAACGAAAGGCCGAGTGCTCGAATGGGGAAAGGGGTAGTTGCGCAAGCAGTCGCCGTCTTTCCTCTGTAATCCCCCTCTCCTCAGTCTAAGTTCCAACCACAAAGTGTCGCTCACTGACCGCAGATGAAAGCCACGCGAGCGAAAAACAAGGTATTAACCTCAGAGTTGGATTCGCTAGACGAAGGGCTCAGCGAAGCACGATACCAAACGGTCAGCATCAGCTGATCATGGTCGACTTCCCAATTGGATTCGGGCCCGAATTCTGATGCCAGACATGCCCAGTACGAGATCCGTGCATCGTTGTGGAGCGTTGGATCTCAGATTCGTCCATGAGCTGGACAGCGAGGAGGGCTTCCAAAGCATCCTGAGAGACATGGGAGCGGGTCAGAAGCCGTGGTGGGCGCAGGAGGACCAATAGAAGGTTTGTGGGCCTTCTCTGACGGCGCCAAAGTGTTCTGGAAGGCGAAGGCCAAAATAGAACGCAGCTGACGCCGAGGCCTTCGGGATTAATTGCTAAATGCCCGAGGCAGCCGCGGGGCCAGAAAAGGCATCTGGCCGTTCAAGCGGCAGTGAACAACCGGTCTCGATACACCAAAACTCCAGCTGAGAGACCTTCACTGCATCCGTGATAGCTTTTGTTGTGTTAGCAAACCGGTTGGTTTGTGCCGAGCTTTTCTGGGCAGTTACTCCTCGTCTGACGCAGGTCCAAGGCATTCGATCGTGCCCATGGTGATAAGAGGACCGAGAGAAATAGGAATTCTCCTGAAAGTTAAGTATGGAAAATTTTCAACTCTGAAATTGAGGACTACTCGCACGGCGGGGCTGCGGTGGATGTGGTTGACGAAGGGTCTGTGGCAAGGCAGAACCAGCACGTGATGCCCGCACCCGCAGCTTCGACAAGACCGCTTGGCAGGCAACTCAGGTACCAGAACCGGGAGACATATTTAAGAAGCTAGACTCGGGCCAATTATGCGAAGGTATTTTATGATTTGGAGATAATCATTCACGAACTGAACCATTTTCGGAAGCTATGTGTTATTGTGCTGCCTCCAGTCCGATGTTTCAACTCGATCAATGAAGAGCGGTGAAAGTCTTGAGTGCACTGCATCATATCAATATCGTATTGAGGCTATTCTTAGGGAGCGTTCGAGGTGAGTAATTGAGCGATGTTAGCCGTGGATTAGCAGTTCGCCGGGAAGCATTCCCAAAATCAGAGAGACCAGCGATTCCTACGCTGGCACCACTACCCGATACAGTTCCGTCGCATTTCACATTATTACAAATCGAATCTCTAGATACAACTCTTGGCGCTTCCACCGTCCAAACTCACTCAGCAGGTATATCAAACAGATTGCATGTCGTATAATGGGCGTCCAGCGCTTGCTTCGCCACGCCGCTGTTCCGAGTACGGCAAATGAAAGCCCCGTCGATGTAACAGAAATGCCTATTAAAACCACTCGTTAGCAATTTGGAAAAGAGGTAAATGACTTTTGGGTGACCCACGTATTGCAGCCGGGAGCCCCGCACTATTGAGCGGCCAAATATGGGAGGGTCAGTGATCATTCAGGCGAAAAACATGCAAAGGTACTAACGGTCATGTGATTGCAACCGTAAGTTCGTGCTGTTGGAGTTTGGCAACCCTAAGTATACGGGAGACATTATCAGCGCAGGGTCTAAGAACGACAGATAGAGAATGGTTTACCGGACAACGCTTCCACCCTTGGGTCCTCATTAATTTATCTAATTCCTTGGTGCCATCGCAGGAGTGATCGGATTCTGATTCGCTCTCGACGGTTTGATAGCACTTCTTGCACCACATGTGACCACACCTTGGCATGGGGCAGTTGAGAATAGAAGCTGTCTCGTGGTCATCCTTGTCGACGAGAACGGATTGGCGGCATTTTGGGCAGTCAAGTAAGATGCTGTATTTGGCAATTTCAAAGTTCAGCCAGATCTCATATTTTTCCTGGGAGATCCCGAGGTTCTCCATTACTTCTAGTGTGAGACCTGGTCGATTGGACGTTAACGATTGGAGCCAATTCGCCCAAAAAGGCAAAGTCACGTACCACCACAGTCTTTATCCTCCCTTTTCTCATCTGTCATGCAGAGGGGGCACGGGACGGGGAACTTCTTCTCCTCTAGGCAGCTCTCGATATGTCCTCTTAAACATTCGCGACAATACTGGTGTTCGCATCCAGCTAGCTTCGCCAGACCGTCCTCGGGGCACTTCTCCATGCATATCGGGCAGTTAAACGTCTTCTGCAGAGTCGCTATCAGGGTGTAGTGTTCCTCACGAAGCGTGTCGTTTTCATCATCCCACTCCTGTTGGAGCTTGCGTGCAAAATGAACGTCACGCAGAAGAGCGTTCGCTTGAGCCTGCGTTTCGGCAGCGTCTTGCTCGGCGGTCTCCTCATGTTGGAGCTTTTGGGCAAGCTGACGGTCATGCTCGAAGGCTTGGTCGGCGTCTGATGATCTCTGAGCCCGGTGGGTCCGTGGCTTGCTCTCGTCATTATGCGCTTCATCGTCCCGGTGCCTTTCTCCAGAGCGGCGTTGTTGGTCGTGGTTTCGGTGCGAACGTTCGTGTTCGCGCTCTCGCTCTCGCTCCCGTTCTCGTTCACGCTCCCGTTCTCGTTCACGCTCCCGCCCCCGCTCCCCCTCGCGCTCGCGTTCACGGTCGTAGCTGCCACTTGGCCTGTGTGTCCTGCTTGTATGCTCAGTGGGAGAGTTTCCGCCAAAAAGCTTTCCAACGAGTCCGAAAGGATTCGGAATGCTCTCTCGGAACGTCGGCGGGGGCTTGGAAGGTGCGGAAGAACTAGACTCTCGCTGATCCTCTGACGGGGCGGCTTCTCGCTCCTTGCCCTTTCCTTTCCACCATCTAGGCTCCTGTTCTTCGGCATGCTCCTCTTCCTGTTGGATGAGCAGCGCAAAGGCTTCGTCTCGCTCCCTGTTGACCTCTCTGAGGGTAGCCTTCAGGCTTTCAACTTGCGCGTCCAGCGTTCGGAGGTCGCCCTTGAGCCTAGTATTCTCAGCGGTGGCCCTAGCGAACCTGGCTTGCAACTCCGTTGTGTTGGTCTTCATCTCCGTTAAAGCGGATTTCGCCTCCAGTGCGGCGATATTCGCTCGGAAAAGCTCCATTTCCATTTCCGTCTTTGACAAAGGAGGCTTTTCATGGGCGACGAAGACGTGGGCGGAGTACTGCGATAGTAGTTGGGTCTGCCAGTGAAGATGCTCATCGTTGAGGATGGTGGTGTCGAAGGATAAGAGGTTGGAGAGATACTCCGCAGCGACCGAAGCCTTGCCGAAGAATGAAAAGGCGGCACCATTCGGATGGAGATCAGGTCTGGAATGAGAGTCGAAGACGGCATAGATAAACGGGGAGCCTATCGGTTCGTCATGGCCTGTTGCGATGGCGAAGACAGCGAGTATTTCGGGTGGTTTGGTGATGACGGCGGCGGCCGACTTGCCCTGTGTATTACCAGCTGCTTGCTCGAGTCGACTGATATAAAGAGCGTGAATGTAATGCCTTAAGGCTAGTTCTGGTGGCGCTTACCGGAGCAACCTTCCAAATTCACCATAATTGGCTTGACGGAAGTCAGTGGTGACGAGCCGAAGCGCCGCACTGAAGAGGGGGAATTGATAGATATCGTCGACTTCGAGGTGGGCGGAAGACGTCCATGCCGCGCAAATGGCCGTCGCGTCCTTTGCAAGTCCAGATCGAAATGTGTTCAGGGGAAGCAGGTGGCCTCAGACCTGGGAGAGCATCCTCACCTCGATAAACCTCCGCGACATCATCTCCCTGACTAAATCTGCGCCATTTGTGCCATGCCCTTCCTTCTCCAGAACTGTCCTCACGGCATTGAAGCTGGCCAGACCGCACGCCGAGGGGCCCCGTTGGCTGTACTGGGATGTCCCTACATAAGACTTGACGATTGTGCTGCCCGCCAGGACAAGTTGGATCTCTTTCTCGATCTGTGGATCCAAGACGGGTGGTAGCTCTCCTTGAGCGTCAACATACTCGTCCTCATACTCGATGTCGTCCGAGTCCATCGCGCCCATAAGCAATTATGTTCAGAGCTGGTATTGGCGAGTGGTAGGTTGGTAGTGCAAGGCACTGAACAAAGTTGGGTGTTGCGCACAACACGTCTCGACCCCCCCTCTTTTTTTCGTTCACCGGAAAGTGGAGAAGCCTTATCGTGCTCGGCGGATCATCTGAGAGGACTCCGTCTTTCCTGTTCCTGCTGGAGGGCCAAATTATACCTAATCGAGCGGCAGTGCAAGGGACCAGGCGGTAGGCTCAGCTGTTGGAGGGCTAGCAATAGCCTAAACTGGAATTCTTCCCGCGCACCTGGTCACGTTTTCCCAACCATTCCGCTTTGAGAACGACAAAGCATGAGTCTGCACAATGATAGCATGCGCAACACAATAGACTTCTTTCAATCGTCTCAGATAAGCAAAATGGATATAAGGGTAGGCTGGGCCGCCGCGCTTGCTCTATTCTTTTTTCCCCTTCAGACATCCGTCTACTCCACCCACTCTTGCGACAAAGTCACTATTCAACAGCATTACCTCTCGTCTACATCGATTAGCCCATGGACATCGATAATCCCGACCCCGGGACTTCTCCACAACTCAACTTTCTTGTTGAGACCACCCTCGGCTCCGAGACCATCGCCTTCGCGGCCGTCGACGGCGGACCTTCCGCTACTGCTGAGATTACACCCCCTGTAAACGGTTTAGGTATGGTACACTAATTATCTCAGAAAATTGTGATGACTGAAGTTAACTCTACAGCGGCGCACGCGTCCTTCCTCGACACGTCAAGTCAAGGGGGCCAGCTTCAGCCCAGGAACGCCGAGGGAAAGCCCAGCGACCAAGGTAAGCTCAGCTATAAAGGTATTGGCCCAGCGATGGCGTGATTCAATAATTGGTTATATTTGTCCACGCAGACACCCAAATGGCGGATTCTGGGCCAGAGCCGACCAAGGACGACATCGGTCCAAACGCTGCTCCAGATCAAGGGTCTCAAGACATAAAAAATACCGACTCACTCGCAGGTCAAGGTAAGCTCTCTACACATATAATCGAGGAGTTGTTGAATGTCGAGACTCTAGTTACAGATACTCAAATGGCGGATCAGTCTCATCAAACAACCCCACCCATTGGACAACCTTTAACTCATTCATCCTTTTCGACCCGCGACTCGCGCGACTCCAATGATACTTCAATGTCGGGCGAATCGTCTGTGTCACCCGACCGAGGATCAGGGAACCATTCAGACCAAAACCGCTCTCCTGACACCAGCGTTGACGGCTTCGATTCTGCGGGTGATTCCGGCGCGACGAGCCAGAAACGGGACATCAAAATCCATGAGGGTACATAATGCTGCCCCCCTTCGATGAATATCTCCTGACTGATGATGCGTTTTACTCTTAGGGCCAACGATGTCACTGTACTCGTCGTACCTCCCGCCCCAACGTTATGGCTCCAGCCCATATCCACCCGTTACAGAACCTATCATCTCAGGCGACGTCGCTTCAATGAAACCTTTGCCGCCCAGTCCGACTATATCTTACGCTTCCGTTGGGGAACTCGACCAACTCAATGCGATGGATCTGGATGCTCCGAGCGGCGGATCTAATGCCGGATTGTCGGGCGCGAACCTCGGCAAATCTGCCGAACCAGCTGGGAATGCTGCAATCATCGACACGCCCCAACCACTCGGTGCCAATCCACCTCTTTATGACCATTCTGCGGCGAAAACGGGGGAACCACCCGTCGATCCTCACCAAACCAGCGGTCCAGCCACTAGTTACTCCACCCCTTCTGGATCAGCTTCTTCCAATCCAGTACCTCCCCAATCTTCGTTCGGCACTCAAGTTCCCTATGGTTACCAAGATTCATGGACGCAAGGAAAGACTTACTTGGACCACCTCGATCTTCTGCCGCGTATCAAAGGTCTCTTCCGTCTCTTGGATCTTTACAGCGAGACGACAAGTAGCGGGTTGGTCGACAAAATCATCATCTCGCAGGCCTCCCTCGGGCAATTCATCAATACCATTCTTCCTGGAGCCTACACCAACGTCACAAAGATTGACTTCCACCGCCTCGACCGCGATGCGCGGCTCCCCTTGATCGGTATTTACGGGAGTAAATCCGAGATTGTTCGTTTCCTTCAGGCTGCGGGATCAATTGATGACGACGTGTAAGGCCTGTTCATTAATGTATTCGATCCACGATCCTAACGTCTCAACATTACAGCGCTGGGTTGCTTCAACTTCCAGAAGATATCAGTATTCATACTCGCCCTACCCTTCGTTCTGGCATCTACATCCTCGATCCACCTAACAGCACGCCTGCACCAGGTTCCGATCCTCCAACTCGATATGTTATATACTGGCCCGAAAGCACAACCTGGGACAGTTCTTCTGGTGGAAGCGTTCGCAAAAACCGAGTGACATTCATGCGCTATCTGACATGCCTCACGGATCAAATTCGGTGCCTCATTTCTCCTGAGCACGAAAACTCGCTCATCTTCGACGACGCCGACGAAGATTCGGATGATGACGTGTTCGAGTCGACGTGGGCGACTCAAGACGACGGAAAAGCGAACGACCGCTTCTTCAAGTTCGAGGTCGCCAAGACGAACGAGAAGGAGGAAGGCGCTGAGATTAGAGATGGTTTCGCAGTAGGGTAGTTTCCTTCTTGAGGCAGCTGCTTTGCTGATTCGGGCTTCCTGCAGATCGAGCATCACATCCTTAATCGGCATCAAGGCACTCTTCCCAATGGGCGCTCATTGACGCTAGAACCTCGTTTGCTGTCAGGAGAGACGATTCAAGCCTTTGCCACGTTGCGTTTCATCCCCGGCGTCGATAGGGAGGAAGGCCTCATTGGAACCTACAGCCCCGTCTTCCTCAAGTCAGAACTGTAAGAAGTTTCATCGAGGAGGAGTAGTTGCACATTCTGAAAGGCGAAACATTCGCTTGCAGGAAACGGTACAACTCCATCACCATCCCGGACACCATGGAGGAGGCCGAGCTAGAGCTTATCCTTGGGAGATGCGATTTGGGAACTCGCGTTCCTTCAGAAGTGACTAGAGAATATAAGAAGGCACTCCAGGAGCTTCACTCGCAATGTGACTCGGAAGCCAAACGGACCGTCGACCGCTGCCTCCAGGATCTCAAAGACAATTTCCCAAAGCTAGAGGCACAAGCGCGCCTTTTCCTGATCAATCGCCTTCTTGACTTATACACGTGAGTGGGACAGATTCTTAATGGCTGGCAGCTCTCACCCAGCCTGCTTTAGGAGTCTGGACTGGGAAACACTCTTCCCGGAGGAAAAGCAACCAACATATAGCGAAACTGAAGATCCCCTTGGTCAGTCTAATAATCCTTTATCTCGCAATCATCGTGACAGCTCATAATATCTTTTTGATAAGAATATTTCCATCTCGCTTGTGCGGGGAGCTCTCTCGTCAAAGATGCACTTGATGGCTACATGACAGAGCATCGGCTCGAGACGATTAGTTTTGATCGTTATCGCAGGCTCAAACGACCATTTTCGATAGTCCTTAATATCCTCGACAAGAATCCCGGTCTTACGGAGGAAAAGCGAGAAATTTTGGTTCAGGCCATCGCACAAGAAGAATCCGCACCAGTTGTAGGCGGCCCATCAGCCACAGGTTGGGCGAAGTTCAATCCATTAAAATGGGGAAAGGCACTACTTCCCAAGCTCGGTTTCACCAGTGAGGATGTTTCCGACTCGCACATCAAGTCCTACTCTCAGGTTGAAGACCAACCCGATCCGAAATTCGTGTCTTCACTCAACGACGCTGTCACCCGTCACCCCCTCCTTGCTGAAAGCGCCGATAGCCTCCGAAGTCTTGCAACGGTTGGGTTACGAGAGAAAATAGGACGGCGCGCAAATACTCTCGCTCTTAAACTCAACCTCGCGTACGAGAGGCATCTAAAGCAACAATGCGAGCTCGCGGCCAGGACGCACAAGCAGATGGCAAGAATCGAGGCTTTTACTAAATATCGTCGAGACGTCCAACGAGCACTTGCGGGGAGTGGAGCAGGGTGAACCGGTAGCCACGTGCATAAGGGCTCGACGCTAACACCTCTCTCCCCCTCCAGACCGACTCTGAATATTGGATGGGCTAAAGAGAAACAGCGTAGGTTTGTAAAACTTAGTACTGAGCCTCGTAGCTGAATTCGGGCTCCCTTAAATTTAGAATGGGGCACTTCCAACAACGTTGAGATCAAGGCATCCACTCGGCGCCGTCTAGACCCAATGATCGGTGTCAGCTTCTGGACCCTTGACCTCCCAGAAGACGACAAGCGACGTCTTCACGATGATCCTGTATATGTACCAGCACTCCGGATCCCTCAGAGGCCGCCGCTAGAGCAACCTATACCACTGAACTGGGAAGTCCGGTCAGTGTGGAGCTTGGCTATGGACTTTGCATTTCTCTGACCCACCCCTCTAGACGTGTCCAGATGATCGGACCTCGCAGATGTCTTCTTGTTATCGACGCCCCGGACAAGACGCGGATCTGGATATTCCCGCCCCAAATAGGTCCCAAGCTTGAGGCTCCAACGTATCAACTCCCTCCGGTATCTGAAAGAAAGTACGTTATTGCAGTTGACGAACAGAAGAGGGTTCTAGCCTTCGTTATCATGAGTCAGGTGCGTCATCAGCCTTTGGTAGGTAACTACTGGCTAACATCAAATTCCTCTCCGGGAAGAACTCGTGTGTACTGCAGCAATACACAATCGAGAGTGATCCTTCCAGCATTCGCAGCCGTGGCTCTCCTTTCAATCTAATGCCATGGTACGATGGCACAGTACCTGACATAGCCCACGCTGCATTCTTCAGCGGAACCGATGACCTTTGTTTGGTGGAGTCGTCGGGAAGGATTCGCATATTATCCACTGCTCAACAAAACTTCCGGTAAGCACACTTATTGCACGAGTTTGATTGGAGGAACTAACCCACCTGCAGCCCTGCTATCATTCAGCTAGATGCTTCTCCACTCTTTGTCAGGTCATCTCCCGATGGCAGTGCCTTGCTTGTACTGGAAGGCATCAAGGGGAATCCAGCAACTCTCCGAGTCTTTCACCGTGCATCATTCGGATCCAACGCCACGGGCATCGTAAATGTTCTCCCAAGTTCCTTTGCTGGTGTCCAATCATTCTCCATTACATCCATCGGGGAACGAGGGAGGGTATTCGTTATGGGGCTGAAGCCCTCCACCCAGGCAATCGTGTCTGTCTGCGTTGATATTAGCAGGAAGGAAACCGAGTACCAATTCCGTGCCAAAGTTGACGGATCTAAACAGCAGTCCAAGCAAACCGCAGGGCCTAACGAACTAATCACATCCTTCTCCGAAGTTTGGGAGCGATTCCCTGTTGTAGCTGCTATACAAAGGTAAGGTCAATTCCACCCATCAAGTATTTTTCTCATTCGCTGACAAGCGTGCTGTCAGAGAGACGATTTCTCCCACCACTCGTCAGCATTCAAGCCTAACCTTCGTTTGCGAATCGCCGACTCGTCCCTTCGCCTCGTATTTCCGACAAATGGTTCGGACTTTTGAAGAAACATCCAAGAAGCCAACTGGTCAACGCCTGGCGAACATCCTTATCTCATCCTCGATGTTTGATGACTTGGAATGGGAAAGTCCTCCATCGAGCAACTTTAAGGCAGGAGAGTGGATCGTTGAGTTGTTGTGTTTAATTCCGATTCACGTTGCGGTGGCGAACGAAAACCGGTTCACCCCCCTCAAAGATGGCGTGCTCGACCCACTTGTGGAGCGAGAATTGTTGGGTGCTAATGTCTCCCGGATTATCGACTCGATCAGCCTTGGATGGTACGAATCCATATTTAGTGCCTACATGGCATCTAAACCCGTCAAGGTTATCTCCTCCATGGGTAAGTTCCGCAATTATTCGGCACTCATCTCTGTCTCTCATACCTTTTTCTTTTTATCAGGGGAGCAGAGTGTCGGTGGGGTCTCATTCTTCTATCCATAGAGTTTGATGAGTTGCTAATGAAGTGTTTCAGGGAAATCGTACAGTCTGAATCATATGATCGACTCTTCCTTTGCAGGTTCAGCCGTGCGGACAACAGAGGTACGATCGAACGATTTTGCTTGGCGCTTACTAACATGGCTTCCAGGGGGTTTGGCTGTCAGTCTGTCCTACCCGAGACTACCTAGTTGTAGCCATGGACTTTGAAGGTACCTGCTGCAACAATTCGGTCGTTCCTCAACACTGATGTCAAATTCTACTTGTAGGAGTGCACTCGGTTGAAAGAACTCCCCAAGAAGACATGCTTCTTGTACTCTTCAACACGGCCCTTTCCAACCTTATTATATTCCGCAACAATTTTGCCTTGAGCCGCGATGTCGCAAACATGTTTACGGTGAGTCAAACCGGTCCTTTACAAAATTTGGCCAAGGGAATCTGATGCAACAGGAGACAGAGTTTCCAAGCGTCTACCCAGCTCTTCGACCCCAAGGCCAACCCTAAGCTGTTCAAAGGGTTGTTAGCAATTGTAATCAAAGTACGCTTTGGGGGGTTGCACCCGTCTTGCAGTACTGAACAAGCTGTCTAGGATGTGGTTGATGCTGACAAGAAAGACATTGTCAAGGAGTAAGCCTTCGGATCATCGCAATCTGCCAAAGCTCACCTACCTTTGTTGCAGATTTTCATCAAAGTTCGGTCAGATTGTGTCAAAGGAACAGGCTTCAAATTTTATCACGGTCTTGCATAACTCTCAGCTAACGGTAATCCCTTGGAGCGTTATCCTCTCTCCGGACTTTTACCGCTTATTTGGGAAGCTCGGCAAGACTCTGTTTAACCAACAGACGACACACGACACTGCAGGAGAGTTCCTTATCACTCTGAAGACACTCATGGCAAAGATGAAGGTGTGTAGCACAGAAAACCAAGCTGATGTGACCCTCTGCTGAGACATCGCTTTTAGGCCCAAGACTGGGGATCGTTGGATCGTAAGTCCGGTGTCACACCACCGACGCACTCATCTGAAGCCCAAAACAACCAGAAACTGTCATCAAACACCGCGTGGCTGCCCTCACTGGACTGCTGCCCACAGCACTTACACTTGGTCGTTTAGGTCTTGAGGCGGAGGGTGAACATCTCACGGTAAGAATGACTTCCCTTCTTCAGTACATCTTCTAAATGCCATCTAAACCTACTAGAACATGGACAATCAAAATCCCATTCCCGGAAGCGACACGTCTTCGGCGTTTTACCTCCTGAAAGACGACAAAGAGCGGGCCGCTTCTCTTGCCAGGCTAATCGCGGAGTGGAATCCGGATGCGGCGAGATACTTGACCGAGGACCTCAATCGGCATCTCCAGCACGTTGCATCGCAACGGATCAGTAAAGTGAGGGAATGGATTCAACAGAATGTTTCTCGATTCCCACAGGACAACGCGGATATGAGGTCCCTTAAGCGGCAGTTAGAGGACCTTTCGGAGGCTCTTCTGGCAAACATCCAACTCTGTTTGGCCGAGTGTAGCACGTGTCGCCTTCGATGCTTGCTGAACCGATCGCATCCATCGCACCAACACGATTGCGGAACATCTCACGATTGTATCGACAACTGCGACTACACCGACGCCCATGACAGCCCTGAACGGTGTGGACTTCAGTAAGTCGCAGTATTTAACACTTATACGCTTCCATATGGCTAATATTGTTTGAAAAAAGAGCCGGGCATGGTGGGCGTCACATGTAAGCAGGCATCCTTTCTGCGGTTGCGCCCGTTCGACGCACACATTGATTTGGCTTCCGTTGGGTAGCTGCGACCCCTCATCTCACTTATGCGGCGAGCCGTGCGCTCTCAATAGCCGTCGAGGATGCCAGAAACATTGTACCAAGCCAAGCGATGATGACCACACTGAGCACATGTGCGCTGCGCGTGTTCATCTTTGTGGAGAGGTGCGGAAAATATTTGGAATAGCCCTTTTTTTTAACTGAAACAGATTCTCAGTTATGCGATTTACGTGAGGTTCAATTGCCAGGGGCTCGACGGTTTTCATGCAATCTCCCGTGCACCTTGCCCTAGTGAGTTCCCGCATGACCAATCTCGATATATGGCTTATAGTTCCTTCAGTGATGAGGATCATAGCCGTCACATGTGTGATAATCGCATGGCATGTCCGATCCAATGTGAACTTTGTCAACGATATTGTGCGATGGGTGGCCATTTTCATGGACTTGACAGTGATGCCGTCCACCTCTGTGGGTATGTGCCATTTCCGTCACACTCAAGCAAATATCACAAAAACACTCAGCTCGTCGACTTCTTTCAGGCAACCCCATGATTGTAATCACCAATGCGAGGCTCCCGGTATTTGTGAAATTGATACCACTCCCCATTCCGTTGAAACGACCTTTACCGGTCGACATTCCACGTTCAGCTATACCAAAGTAGGAAATTTATCTTTTGCCGAACTTTTTAAAATGGCTAAGTCGTTCGATATAGTATACCCAAGTCGCAAATCGGCTAGACTGCGGAATCGTCATCCCTCCAGGTGAAAGGCATCATTTCGGGTCTCACATCCACAGCGCGGACCCCCAATGCTTTCATTTCTGCGAGAGAAAATGCCAAAACTGTGGCTATTTTTGTACACTTCCTCTAGGTATGTTCGCGCTCTCTATCAAAACCAATCATCTTAACTAATTTGCATTCTAGGACACCCTCAAGCGGAGCATAATACCGCCCACGGATCCATGGAACTAACAGCCTGGGCGGTCGAGGGTAACAATGATGCTGTCGTCGAAGTCCATGGTCGAAGATTTGCGGCCCAAGACAACGGCGCACCCCAACTTTGTTCCTCCATATGCGCAAACCTCGGAAGGCACGCGCATATCGACTACTGTCGCACGGAGAAAGGGCAATGCAGAGAAGAGGAATCCGAGCACATCACCGCAAGGATGTTGCCGAATTTAGACAGGCCAAAGGACTGGATTTCCCACAAGGTTTTCTGGGCTCGAACAGGTATGTGTACTGCTTCAAAAGAGAGTAATTGAAACCTAACACCCCGTTTAGGCTTTAGAGGTAATTTACTTGTTCGGTCAACGAGTTATCTTTCCATTTTAATTACTTTACTCCTAGATCCATACTCTGTCGACGAGCAAGCCGAGTTCGCGTTGTGTAACGTGGAGTGTGCAGGTACGGAATTCTGGCACTCCAAAGGCAGCTGATTCAGGAATATTTTGCAAACAGGGCCCGAACATGAAGCCGTCGGCAATACACCAGCTCGCCCTAGCTACTGTACCCTGCCTATTTTCCATCCTCCTCAACCTCTTGACTGGAATGCTGCTGGAAATGCGTCTTACGTGTCTAATGACGGACATTCATTCGGTTGCCCTAACCCCAACAATCTTCGCCAATCATTCCATGTCATCTTTGTCCTTGATCGGTGAGCTCCCACTTACTGATCTTTATTTCTCCTCACTTACCATCACACTACGGACTTAGGTCTGGTTCGATGGGATCCTCTGACCGCCGTCCACTTGCGGGTCAGCCGGTTTCCGCCACGATAATCGCTCATAACAACAACCGCTTTGGCGCTGTTCTCTCCGCGGTGTACGGATTTTGGGTCTCGCGTGGCTCGGGAAATCAGGGGGCTCGGCGCGATGCCTACTCCGTCATCACATTCCAATCCGCTCCAGAGGTACCGGAAATAGCTCAAATTTCTGCCTTCTAGACGTCTGATTATTTCTTGCAATTCCCTCCAGGTTCGACTTGCGAATGATTTAACCAGCACTCCAGAACAACTCCTCGATTCCATCGTTCAAGAACGGGCGGGGGGTGGCACCAACTTCGACTCAGCGCTTAGGACTGCACAAACCACCATGGAAACCCATTGGTCAACGGAAAGGTATGAACTGTTCCTTGAGACCACTACAACCGAATACTGACCATCAACATAGGTCTCCTGTTCTGATCTTCCTATCGGACGGAGAGTGTAGGGTCAGCGACAATGTCATCCACGATCTCTGCAACCGCGCTGTCGCCCGCGGGTGAGCAACTGGCCAATCTTGAGGAATATAGAAACTAACCGCCGACGTACAACAGGAAGCCGCTGTCGTTCCACTCCGTTTCGTTTGGTTCTGCGAATCGTTCCGACTCGCTGAGGCGAATGGTGACGGTTGCCGAACAAGTTGCCGCCAACGCTCCTCGCGACCCACTGACCCCTCTTGTACCTTGTGGTTATACGGACGTCATGGATACAGTACGCAACTTTCTCCAGAGTTCCGCTGTCTCAACCTGATCCATCATTTGTTCATTAGATTCGCCTCGCTGAAACTTTCTTGAACATCGCCGACTCCCTTAAGAAGCCAAGAGCAGCCCTCCTTCGCTCATGAATCATCTGTCTTATACCTCTTCCTGATCCTTCGATCTGTCATCCTTGTTACTTTCTGTGTAGCTCCGTCCTCCTTCAATAGCAAATTCACTGCTTGGTTCTCATCTCAGTCCGTGGTTTTAGAGAACCCAGTGAACAGGAAAACGTGTTCTTGCTAGTGCTCCTGTGAGGTCTCCGACCTCGAGCCTAGTCGCATTTCTGCATCTTCGGGCAAACTTGGAAGCTATAGAGCTGGAACGAGAGGTCATCCCACTTGTCTAGTCCAGGAAGGCCAGTTCAGAGCATTCCGTCATCCCCTCCTCCCAACACTCATGATGGAACATGTGATACGCTGTTGACAATTATTCCCGCACTCTGCGCCCAAAGTCAAGTTTGGACTGTTCACAGCGCTAGCTGCTGCCGTGCTCAATCTCATATGCCGCTAGACACCGAAGACATCCTCGGGCGCTCATCTCACCTCACGTGACCAGTGATCAAGGTCGCCTAAGTGTTGCCAAGGAGCTCGTGAATAGTGAACGGTGAACTCTTTAAGAAACTTGTATTCGTACGTAAGATTGATTTCCCGCTTGCCGAAGAATGTAAAAGCCGCCTGAAGAGGAGGGAGGTGTGGTCTAGAGTGAGGGTTGAAGGGAGCGGACATGGCAGCGGTTGGGTATTATGATGGTGAAAATGGTGTATATTTCTGGCGGGCATGATTGTTCTGACCAACCTTTCGTGAATGCTGGCAGGAGGTTGCCCGAGTCGATAAATACGGAAGGTCTCAGTGTAAATTTGGTGGAGTCCACGGGTTGCCCTGACCGTCCATATTCAGCATAATTAGCTTTACAGAAAAAGAAGTCGCGACGAGCAGAAGTGCCCCGTTGAAGAGCGGAGAGTAGTGGATATACGGCTTCGAGGTGAGTGGGGAGTCCGAAGTCGCGCAACTGACAGTTCGATCCTATGCTAGTCAAGTCTGAAATGTGTTCATCGTCGGCCGAGAAGCCAAGCCGCTGATCTCGACGACGCTTCGCGACTGCTCCCTTGGCCACTACTTTGCTTCGCCAAGACTATCATAGCCACGTTGAAACTGGCTAGTCCACATTCTGACGGTGCACATTGGCTGTATTGGCGCCCCAGGATAAGACTTCACTGGCGCGTTGCGAGGCCCAATTGGCTCCGCTTTCCGACTCCAAGAACCAGAGTGGCGGAATTTCTGCTTGAGTATCGACGTACTCGGTATCGTTCGAGCTGAGCGCGGCTACTTGGGCGGTAAGTCGGTCTCGAGTTTGGGGGAAGTGGAAGTGTGATACAAGGCGTGAACGAATGACATTCGGGTGTGGTTGAAGCATTATGGCGCAAATGAATCACGTAGGATTATTTCCATCGTTCTCACTACACATGAGAGGGTCGAAAATATATCTGATATAGGCCGGTAGACAAAGGGGCAAAGTGCACTTCAAGCGCTCTCGCGGTCGCAATTGGAATCTTTCCCGCGTCGATGGGTCACGTTTCTTTCATCGTCCGCTTAAGGACGTCACGCGAAGACAACAAACCAGTTCACGATGAACAGAAACTCGAACACGACCAACGTAAAGTCGGTGGAGTCTATGGGCTCGTCCTTACTGTAGCAGATTTCCAAATTTAGCGTAATTAGCTTGGCGGAACGCAGTTGTCACTAGTCGCAGCGCCCCGCTGAAGAGGGGGAACTGATAGATATCGTCGGCTTCGAGGTGGGTGGAGGACGTCCAAGCAGCACAAATGGCAGTTGCATCCTATTCAAGTCCGGTTTGAAATGAGAAGCATAGGGGAAGTCGCTACCTCAATGAACCTCTGCGACATCATCTCTCTGACAAGATCAGCGCCCTTCGTGCCATGAC
>WSTY01000603.1:0-12403 GCA_019633465.1 Tulasnella sp. 417 | reverse complement strand
TTCGAGAGGGATAGAAGGTTCAAGAGCGGCACTCACTCACGGGATTCCACTTTCGGTGATGTTATCCAAAGGACTGGTGCAGACACCCCGAGGAGGTATGTGTGGCACTCATATCCTTACCACCTCCTACCTTGTGGCACAAGCTTGTTATACTGACTTCTCTGCCGGATCTCGTTTAGGGAAAGCCGAAGGTTCAGCGTCGTCTCGTCAGCCGAAGTATCGGATGCGTTTGCTTCCCGGGGCCTACCATATGCCAACTCACCAATAGGGCACGACGGAGAGGCCACCAACTCTCCTCATTACCGGTCCCGCGGAGATTTGATGTTACCCGCTCCACTATCCGTCGCAATGCCACCCCGGACCAAATTTGGCCGCGATGCCTCCCCAGTTTCGAGCGCCACTCGAGCCGATGAGGAGGCCTACAACATGTACGACTCTGGTTCTAACCATCGATTGATCCCGTCGCCTGCGGACTATGCGGCAGGGCACGATGAGCAGACATCTTCCTCCACGGAACACGCACCTTCGGGCCATGAAAGGTATAACTCTCCTCAGTCAACCAGTGTGAGCATGGCCACTGTCATCGGCCAACAGCAAGGACTTCGTCATGGGAATGTAGCCGCTTCCAACTATCCGGGAGAAACCCCAAATCCTTATCGGTATTCACTTCCCCAAGCTGCTTCACCCTCGGCCGGTTTCTACAACGACTTGCAGGACGAGGATATCCCTCCCCCTACCCCGTCGAAGGGCAGAGGCGTCAGTCTGGTTGATAACGGCCCAGTGCGTACAGGAGGCTCCGACCAGCGTCGCGTTCCGAGGCCATCCGCGAGGAGGCACAGTGCCAAACCAGAGGCTGCCCAATCTCCCGTTCAGCCCTTCCAAGAAGAGGCGCCGCGCTCCAGGCCGTCGAGCTATCGCCCACCTGCAGGACCTCCGCCTGGTGCAGCATCGCCATTGCCCCCTCAAAGCCGAGGGTGGAATGACCCGAGATACCAGTAGAGCAGTGAATTGATGATGGACCAAAGGTGCTACGGCATGGTACACCGAATGTTGACGGGAGCCCCATATGGTCTCGTAAAGTTCGGATTCTCGCCTCACCTTACTCTAGCACCACCCAATTACGGACGTTGTGAATGACCTTGTTTCGTACTTGTCTACGCCGTTTGTGTATTCGCCTGGTTTCACCTTCCTCGAGCATTTCTAACCCCACGATTTCCCTTCCTAAGACACTATACGTTCTATTCTAGTTCCTGCCCATTCTGCTATCAAGTACATGGCACATTTCTTTCGTCTCTCCTTCCTGATCATTTTACGCGCTTCTGCTGCTTTGCCTTGCTTTCCTTTACAATCCGGACCTACCTAAGTTCCTCTAAGTACCTATACGATCCTACGGACTGTTCCCCCTCTCGTTCCTACATAGTTTCCTTGCGCTCGCTAGTACGACGACATGATACCTCGTTTTACTCTTCTATATTCAAATATACGCAATTCTCGTGCATCTACATCGTTGTTGGCGAGGGGCGTTGGGGTATTCGTATTCACACGCATGAGCCATCGTCGGGTCTTGACACAACACTCATCACGCGTGTCGTTCGCTTCCATCTGGACGTCCCCGGGGGCTCATGCAACTGGACCCTGCATCCTTTCTGAACTTGTGATACCTGCTGCAGCACGACATGCGAGGGAGGAATCGCAGGTACCGACTATCCTGCTCCCGCGGGGTCAATTTTGGGCATCCGACGTGTGCAGTCGAAGTTCGCGGTGAAAAGTGCAGTTGGCAAGTTCCCGGCAGTTGGCCAATTTGGATTTCCCATGCATCTCACGACCGTTCATGTGCAGAGCCTGCCAACGATCAAACACCGGCGAGGCGTATCTCCATGCGATGCCCTGCACCACCAATGTGCCCGTCCCGACTTCTCTTCTTTGGTCCATGCCTCCTCGTTATCCTCATAGCGCTTCCCCGAATGCCCGCGCTACGCTCCCTCAGAGCTCTTGGTGGCCTCCATACTCTGTCTTCGGTATCTTGACAAAGGCTACTTAAGCCCACGGATCAGGCCGACTGTCGCGATTCTCCATCCCTCTTCTTCACTTAATTCCCTTCATATTACTTCCTCCTTACTTCCCATCGCTACCTGCATCACGATGGTCGAGTATTTGGATCAGATTGACGAGAAGAAGAGCGACTCTGGCGTCCAGGTCCACGATGCCAAGGCGTTTGACGCCGAGCAAGCGTACGAGAAGCCTTCTGCCAATATCGAGGACATCACTGGTGCCGAGTTTGATGATCCAAACCTGGATCCCAATGCCATCGGAGACTACGAGGACGACTCACCGTATCCCGAGGTCAGAGCTGCTGTGGCCAATACCGACGATCCCACCATCCCTGTCAATACTTGGCGTGCCTGGGTCATTGGTGTCGCTTGGGCTATCCTTATCCCTGGCCTCAACCAGTTAGTCCTTCCTTTCACGCTACAGTGAAACATGCCACTGACCCATTTTAACTGCATAGATTCTTCTTCTTCCGGTATCCTTCGGTCACTATTGGTCCTCTCGTCGCACAGCTGCTCTCATTTCCCATCGGACGTGCGTTCGCCTTGCTGCCGGACGTTAAAATCCTTGGATTCCGTCTTAACCCTGGCCCATTCTCGATCAAGGAGTAAGTTTCATGTCCATCTCAGGTTCCACCGCTCCAAGGCTTATCATCATCGTAAAAGGCACGTGTTGATCACCATCATGGCTTCCGTCGGAGCGGGTTCCGCCTACGCTACTGACGTGGTAGCTGTTCAGAGGGTCTTCTACAATCAGACGTGGAACTTTGGTTACCAGTGGCTCATCACGATGTCCACCCAACTTATTGGATTCTCCATCGGCGGGATTGCCCGTCGTTTCCTTGTCTCCCCTCCATCTATGAGTAAGTCTAGCCTTATCCGACTATATGACCGCGACTCTAAATGCCGCACTTTAGTCTGGCCTGCCAACCTGGTGTATTGCGCACTCTTCAACACCCTTCATCAAACCGAATACGCTGGCATTGGTCACCGGGGTGGTATCAGCCGCGAACGCTTCTTTTCCTATGCTTGCTTGGCTTCGTTCCTCTGGTACTTCCTCCCCGGCTACTTGTTCAGCGCCTTATCCTATTTCTCGTGGGTTTGCTGGATTGCTCCCAACGTGAGTGTTACGTTACCTTTTATTCAAAAGTCCCAAGACCTGATGAGCCAAACACTCCTCACAGAACGTTGTTGTCAATCAGCTGTTCGGTGTGGTTCATGGCCTCGGAGGCTCCCTCCTTACCTTTGACTGGTCCCAGATCGCTTACATCGGCTCTCCCCTTGCCACTCCCTGGTGGGCTGAGGCCAATGTCGCCGCTGGCTTCTTCTTCTTCTTCTGGTTCCTTACACCTGTCCTCTACTACACCAACACCTGGGACAGCAAGTACATGACGATTTCATCTCGTACTTCCTATGACCACTTTGGCAAGCCATATAACGTCACTCGCATCCTCAACCCAGACGCCACACTCAACCTTCAAGCATACAAAGAGTACTCCCCGCTCTTCCTGTCAACGGTCTTTGCCTTATCCTACGGCCTGTCCTTCGCCTCTATCACCGCCACTGTTGTCCATGCTTTCTTGTACTTCCGCAAGCAGATTTGGACGCAGGCTAAACGTTCTTTATCCGAGCAGCCGGACATTCACGCCCGTTTAATGAGCAGGTACAAGGAAGTGCCAGAGTGGTGGTATGGTATCATTTTCAGTGAGTCCGGTGTTCTCCTTTGCGTTTCCCGAGTAACACTGATGCCTTCCTTTTTTAGTCTCTATGTTCACCTTTGCCGTCGTCTCCCTTGAAGTCTGGGACACCAAGTTCCCCATATATGCATTCGTCGTCTCACTTCTTATCGCCTTCGCCTACTCTATCCCCATCGGCATGATTCAGGCCATTACGAACCAACAGGTCGGGCTCAACGTCATCACCGAGCTTATTATCGGTTACTGGATGCCTGGGCGTCCCCTGGCAATGATGTTGTTCAAGACTTTTGGCTATATCACCATGGCACAGGCTTTAACATTTGCCTCTGACATGAAGCTCGGCCACTACATGAAGATCCCCCCTCGTCCCATGTTCTGGGCTCAGGTCGTCGCAACGGTCATTGCTGGGACTGTGCAATTGGGCGTACAGTCCTGGATGTTCACAAACATCCCCGGCATGTGCGAGGATGACCAACCTAATGGGTGAGTCTGCTGGTAACCTTCCGCCGTTGCTTGATTTGAAATAACACGGCTCTTGGCTTCCAGCTTTATTTGCCCCTCTACTCAAGTGTTTGGTACAGCATCCATCATTTGGGGTGTAATTGGGCCCGCACTTCAATTCTCCAAGGGTCAGGTGTACTACGCCCTTTCATTCTTCTTCCTCATTGGTGCGGTCGCCCCCGTCATTCCTTACCTCCTCACCAAGAAGTATCCGACAAGCTGGTTCAAATATATCAACCTTCCCGTAATCTTCAACGGCACCGGTCTCATTCCTCCGGCGTCCGCGATCAACTGTGCGTTGCTGTTGCTTGTTCCACTGCCCATTCGCAAGCTAACCCTGATGGCACCTAGATGTTCCTTGGACCATTGTTGGCTTTATATTCCAGTATATCATCCGACGTCGCCACTTTGCCTGGTGGGCCAAGTACAACTACGTTCTGTCGGCTGCGTTGGATTCTGGCGTCGCCCTGAGTGTCATTTTTATCTTTTTCTGGTGCGTTATTCATTTGATCAGGAATGTGTCGTGACCCTGCTCCGGTATACTGATACATATTATCATCTACAGTCTTCAATACCCTAAGAATGGAACAATTGGAGAAAATAATGTCTTATCCTGGTGGGGTAACACCGTCTGGACCGTCAATGCCGACGCCCACGGCAAACCACTTTGGCCGCTTCCCGAGAAAGGCTACTTCGGGCCGGACTCGTGGTAGGGGGTTTGCATGTACACCGCAGGTGACTCCTCCTATGTGGGCGGATGACTTTGATTAGTCTCCTATTCTGCGGAGGAGCTTATTGACCTGGAGATGAATGGTTCGATGATTGTTCAGGCTTTCTTTGGATTACGTCGATGACGACGTCGCTTCTCGTTTCGTACCACCTCCTATTCCTCTCCCCTTCTCCTTTCTTCTCTTTATGTCTACGCCTGGGCGTCTTGTATGCATAGAATGGGAACGTGGCTGTTCCTTTCCTGATTCCTGGAGCGAGGTGCTAATGATCGCTTCGGCTTCTGGACAATTTGAGACTTCCTGAACCCGTGCAGCGGAGAGTCAATACCATCCTCGATTTTACTATTCTCGTACGCTGAGAGGCTTATTTCAAGTGTTACTGTGACCCAAGGTGCTCCGCGATTTCGGTAATTCATTATCCGGCGTGCCCAGGAAGACATACACCACGCTAGTTGTATCGAGACGGGCCATGTGTTGTGGCCATAAGTCAAGTATAGGATTTCGAATAATAAAAAATGTAGGAGAACACAGCTAGTCAGGCCAGAAGGGTAACTGAAACAGGAGGGCATGGCGCGCCAATGGGAAGTTTTGAGTTTCAAGAAAAGTAGATATTTCGCATAAGGAGCGGCGACGAAAGGGAATGTCAGCGAGTCTCGGATTTTTGAAAGAAAAAAAAGTGATAGGAAATGAGAGTCCGGAGGCGATTGATGTATCCCAATTGTTTAGGAGACCTGATCAGACTGCATCACATGCGGCTGGCCCTACTCATGAGAAAGAGTGGAAAGCTACTCTTCTTCCTCGTCGCTTCCGTCATCTTCAGCCTCTGACGGTGAACGGGAAGATTTTGACTTGGACTTTGTGGTGCTTCGCTTGGTGTAGCTCCGTTGATGGCCGGTGGTATGGATCTTTAAATGTTGCTGCATATTGTCCTTTCTGCTGAACTCCTTGTTGCATCCTGGGTACGTACATCGCTCCGCTGTATGAATGGTGAAATACTAGGTAAGGGATAGGGTACAAGGAGACCGATCGCAGACGCTCACGTTTCTCGTGTGTATGCAAGCTCCTTACGTGGCGCTTAAGGTGCTCGCCTCGACGAAAAGCCTTACCGCAACCTTCGACCTTACAGATATATGCCCTTGCGCTGGCCTGGATCTTGGCAGCCACTTCGGCTGCAGTCTTTCCAGACAGACCTTCCTGTATTGGCACAGGAGCAAGCGCCGCGACCGCACCTGGATGTCCTGGAGCATTGCTGCGACCAGACGACCGAGTTCCGTAAGGGGAAGCCGTTCCACTCCGAGATCCGGGGGGAGAATCTCTCATACTTGCATCCGTGTCAGCTTCTGTTGCATTGACGTTGGGTTGAGGAGGCAAATTGGCAGTATTTGGAATGAATCCCTGAGCAGTGGGTACCCGACGACCTCTGGACGGCTTTAACAAATGGGGGACAGGAATCGGCTGGCTCGACCCGATCCGTCTCTTTACGGGGTGCGGGGGGATTTGTGATCTGGGAGGAAGATGAGTGGGGAGCAACGGGATATGACCCGACGTTTGTGGTGGCGGGTGGGGAGGGAAATATGCATTTGGAGGCACACCCAACGCCATAGGTGGGGTCGGTTCCCCCGTCATTCGCGACTCTCGCTCAGGTTCAGCAGATCCAGCTGAGTCTTCATCGCCATCCTTCTCAGACCTGGGACTTCCTCCATCGGATGTGTGTTGCTCGTGGCGATCTATTGACGCAGAATTCGGAGATAGAGACGGCATCGGCAGGTGTGGATGAGAATGTGGAATTCCGGGAGGATGAAATGGGAACGGGTTAGGAGGCATCGGCGGCGGTGGGAGCCCAGAGGGGTCGTGTGGATGAGAGTTTGGAAGGTGAGAGTAAGGCTCGCCACTTGGCAAGTTTGTCGGCGAAGGCACCGCTCCTTGGCCGGGAGGGACTCCCGAATCTGATATGGGTCCGGACACGCCATGCCATCCATCAACTCCGCCCATTCGGCCGGCGACGGCAAGTTCTTCCAACGCACGAGCGGCGTCGACCTCCATAGCACGCTCAGCCGTCAACTCCCCATCAGATCCTCCCGCACCAGTGGCGGGAGGCATGTCGAGATCCCTCGTCACAATATATTGGTCAAATGGAAGAGCGCCTGCGTCCATGCTGGCGTTATCGGGGTCCTCCATTGCCACTCCTCGAGCGTTTGAGATACGTTCGCTGGACGTCATTGCGTATACGTGGTGGGGAATATGGTGCATATTATGATGGGGCGGGTTGAAGGCATTATGATGCATGAGTGAGTAGGTGTCGCTTGGAGGGGCATGTATAGGGGTGAAAGCCTTTTCGATTTTCCGATGGCTTAGGGGCTGTCCAAATCGAACAACAAAACCCTCTTTGAGCCCGACTTTGAGAGAGGTTAAAGCAAGCTGAGACTTACGTTGAGATTTGTAAACATTTTTGCAGTAACTTTGGTGGTACAACAAGGGGGTCTATGGGTTAGAGCAGATTCAGGGGAGTACGGTGGGCATCGAAGGACGAGAGGAGAGGGGGAGATGTGGCGGTCGTCACATGACGGGGCAAAATCTGCTGTTTGTCCATGCTGTGACTCCCACGCTTTGTCAGCACAAAGTCTACTCGTTTTCTCAGGGGCCTCTGACAAAGCCGTCTCTAAAAGTCTGAGCCCTGACAAGAAACGTTTTGCAACTGCCCTCACACGCCTCATGTCTCAACGATCTCTCGCTCCATGCCTGACTCGATCCTCAGCAGCCATCAACTTTTCGCTTTGTACTCTTATTTCTACGTAGTGCTTTAATTAACTAAAGGTTGCAAAGACGCTTATTGTGGTCATACGGCAACTATTTACCCCGACGTGGCGCGCGCTCCATCAAAACCAAGGAAGGCTAGCGAGCAGCGTCTCTCTCACTTTGAAACGATGGTCAGCTGGGTATTCTTTAATCATCGAAATTCCCTGGAACCCTACTGCACTCGTCGCGACAAGCGGGACAGGTACTCTTGGTTTAGAACAACACTCCTCCGGAGAGCGGGACTCCCGTTAAGTAATAAGACCTTTTCTTTGACTTGCACCACTGGGTTCGGGCATTCCCACTTCAGCGGGACCACCTCTCTGACCCTTCGCCATACAGCTCGGCAAAGATTCCATCACCCATTGCGCCCGGTAGCTATAAAGGGAACATCCGCCACTAATCTTATACCGGGTTCCGATGAGGAAGGCCTTCTTCGGCACTGGACAACACGGCCACAGTCTCGATGCGGGAACATATCTCGCACACCATTGGCTTCATCCTTCTCGCCAAGCCTTCCCTTTCCCACCTGGTCCCTACTTATCTTTTGATCCTCAGGCGCAAAGATAAGGATGCAGGGATGCGAGTTTCATTGACGTAAACTTGCCGAAAGCGGAACTCGCGGCGCGGAGGTGAGTCGTTACAACCTCCTCTTGGCAAGTGCATAAAATGTTAAGAGAAAAGCCTATCTTCTTTCCGTGCTTGCCCCTCTCTCCCTCCGTTTGAATCTCTGCAGCGGGGTCCGTGCAATGCCTTATCCGGAATTCAAACGTTCACAAGCCGCGATTTCATCTGTCATTTTGACATGTCTCCGGATTTTATACATATCTGTTGGCCTCTGCGTTCGGAGCCCCAAACCTCAGACAGCAGAGTTTTCGGAGACATAGCAATCCCCTTTCATCTGAAAGTACGTTCGCATCCCCTCCCGTTATTGTGCCTCTCAAACCCCGGAGAACGTAACTGGGAAATACTACAACTAACATCTGCTCTCGAAGCCAACCTTACCAATCTGCCGCTCCGCGGACTTGCCGAGCGGGCGAGGTAGAGTTTGCCACCTAGCCCGGACACTATCTTCCAAATACTGAACGCGTGTATCCAATAAATCTCTCGAACTGACGAAATCCTGGATTCCTCCCAAATCCGGGACCAAACCGGCATTGACAGGCAGGAATGGAGCAACAAACCCCCCAGTATCTGCCTTCCCCGAGGCGCCACGTGCCTACGACAACCAGGTATCTGCATTTTATTCATAGACCACGGCTATCGAATTTTTTACTAGCCGATATTGAAGCAATCGCGGCGAGGCCTCTCCTGATAGCAAATATGGGGCTCATCCACCACTCGTACGTGGTACGACCGAACCAAGCGCTCATCAAGTCGCTCACTCGCAACTTTTCCTGTCACATATGTAGCACCGAAATCGATGGTTTGCTCAGGAGCCCTCCACACCGGTTGCACGGATTACGTTCTTCAACAGGCGGTCAAGACGAGCCCCAAGACCCGTGATTCCTTCATTTATATCTGCGGTAAGTTTTATACTGTACCCGTTCTTTCCATAAGGCAAGCATTTTTTGATTCATTAATATTTACGGGTGCGCACTTCGGCCACCATTCACGGTTTCTGACACGGGCCCGCATTCTCTCACGAAAATTGTGACAACCTAAGCTCACTCGAACCTACGCAATTACCTTAGTAACTTGGGGTGATTCTCGGCGTCTTTGGACCCCCTCCATGTACTGAATCGACCTTCTAGATTGCTCAGGTCCAAATCCGGCTCGGCTACTTACCGATATCGTGGAACAGTGCCCCTCACTTGGAAGAGCGCCGAGCTTAGCTAGACCAGTGTCGTCGTCATCCAGATGTTCATCGAATTCGCGATCGGGTGGGCATAGCACGATGCGGCTTTCAAGTCCCAGCTCTGCTCTCGCATGAATCGTGCATGGTCCGTCCGGGAGGACTGCATGGCGATGGGAGGTTCCGCTTTTCTACGTCGGAAGTATTTGGGATCCGAAATGCTCAACGAAGCGGTGAAATACAACCCCGTCCCGGCATCCGTTGCCATGTTAGCCGATCGTATTTGTGACTTTGGGATCCGGCATTGCAGCCGCCGATCATCTTTAAACACCTGGCGGTCCGAGAATCCACGGAGGTTGGCCGTCTCATAGAGGCTTCCGACTGCTCCAAGACCACTTCTTTCTTTATGTTTCATGGAAGGTCGCCTAGGATCTTACCCCTGGGCGCCTTTGCCTGTGACTCGTCCGGGGGTTTGCAGGCGGGCCCATTGTGTAGTAATAGCCGGCATTATAACCTCCACCGGATACGATCTCCTTCAATCGCCGATCCATGTCCGCTTATCAACAGCTTGACTCTGGAATTTCTACCCATTCGTGACGGATTCGGTGTTCAGGGGATTGACGCCCAGCGGCAATAAAATTTTGATCGTGGGTGGTTGACGGGTGGGCAATAAGCTTCGTGCTTTCGCGGAGTCTGAAGATTAACCTAGTAAAAGTTGGGTTGGTGGTGGGCTTATTCCTTTCACACTGAAGTTTCTGCTCGCTCGGTCACGCTGACGACTTGATTGTTGGCGGACTGGTCCGCATCGCGGGATTCCAACGGGATTTTCTTTTACCCCACCGCATGCGCGGGTTTCCTATTGCGGACTCGAGTGCGGTGTCACCATTCATACCAATATCGGCACAATGAAATTGGGTGGGGCTTGAAACGGTTGTCCGGTCTCAGTTGTAGGTTCTCCTTACCGAGGTGTTTGCGCTCCGACCCTCATTCACGCTCGGCATTTTGGCCGATGTGACGTGGACAGCTCGGCCTCGATCAATGCCTAACCTCGACAAATTCCAGCGGATCTTATTCGCCGGCGACCGATCTTTGTCGCTGAACAGTGCACGTCATCCCAATTGCGTGCTACCGGCGAATAGCGGGTGAGCTTGAACCAAATGGGACATTCTCGTGATTTTCAAGGCTGCTTGATAGCAGACCGTGGATAGATGGCCCGACAAGCTTGATTATCACCAAGTAACGCCTCACAGGCGCTCCAGACCAGGCATTAGAGCGAACGAGCATCTCTCTCTCGCCATCGCTTCGTGGTTTACTGATATTTTGACTTTTCGTGCGGTGCGCGCCACGCAGGCGAGAGGCCTGTACAGATTCGCAAGGGTTGGATCTCCGACCCCTGTCGACCTAGACCTCGCCTCTTATGCACCGGCGTTCTAAAAGTAATTTCCATCGGCAGTTCCCCAAAGCTTCTGATGTAATTTGCCAAATGCGGTTAGGGGCTTTTCTCCGGTGTCCTCGACCATGTGAGCTGGTACCGGACCAAAGCTCTGGTAACCTGACCAAGTTATGTGTTTATCTCTGTTCACATGATATTCGACCACTCATAGCCTTTCGCGTTATCTATTCGACGAGAGCGCATCTATGAAGCATCGGTACTTGCTAGATGCAGAGATGTCGTTGTGATCAAAAGAATCTCCTTATCGGTCTTTCCTTTTCGTGCTCGTCGGAACTTCCCGGACCGATGATCCTTCGCGCCCAGGCGTGATCCATCATCCATATCGTTACTCTGCGTGAAGCCGCTTTCACTGGCTGGGTAATCAAGTCCTGCCGCTCTCGCGGTTGACCGCAAATATTCGACAACCCAGGCGACGTGGCCATCGAAACCTGGACCTTCATCTGGTCGCGACGGTTATCGGGGAACCAGATTGCCTGAACTCTAAAGAGACTGTTGGTTGCGTCAAGAATTTGGGAAATGTTTTATCGGATGCATCCGGCAGAAATGTACTGATTTGATGCCTCGATCCCAAGTCCAATGGTTCATCCATTCCTTGGGTGGCCTTGCTTTAGGATTGAAGCCTCCGAAGGAACAAGACGGCTTCATTTAGAGTGACGTGAGTAGAAATTTCTACGGAGCCGGTAGCCAATGAAATTGGGGGGTGGGCCACTTTGGCGAACGACTGTTTGTTTGTCTCGACGATAGGCTATCGTCATCTGGACAAAGCTGCCTTCAGGAACGTATTCACTCTTGGCGTCCGTGTTGTCTGCATTTAGAGCATCCATGGAGATGGAGATTAACCAATTTCTGTGCACCTATATGGTTCTGATCACTGTAATCTTGTTACCTGGCTGGTGTGTTATCCGAACACCGCCGGTTCCCGCAGCACCGTTCTTCCCAGAATCAGTCTTCGGTACGGCCCGAAAACTTGGCTTCACTCGACTTCACCATCGGTTGGTACGCACTCGTAGCTGAGTACGAAAGTCGCCATCGAGCGGACCACTGCCACTTTCGGCGGGTGGCAGGCGGGATGAGAGGTGGGGGTGCCCATCCCTCATGGGGACCGGAGGGGGAACTCGTCTCTGACCGCCCGCCGCTTCGTTGAGCGGAAATGACTCAAGGTTCGGGATTCAGAAGAAAGTTATCGAAGAGTGGGAATGTGCACTCTTCTCGCAGCCGCGAAACCCGCCCAAGCAGCGCCAACCGACCGGAAATGATCTCTCACATTGTTCCGTTGGACCCTCGATATGTCACACAAGACGTCCATCGCATCGATGCAAGTGGGCCAGCTCTGTTCCACCGACTTTCTTCAATGCACGCGCTAGTGTCCGCTCGACACCCTTTACCGC
>WSTY01000602.1:0-16751 GCA_019633465.1 Tulasnella sp. 417 | reverse complement strand
ACGGGATCTCGACTCCCGACGATGGAGCTGGGCAACTTCACCAAGGTAACGATGGGAGACAGATCATCGCACAAAGTGCAATACAGTTCTCTTTCACTGCCTTGAAAAATTGCGTGCGAGGTGCGCCGAAAGGCCCACGGCCGTATCTCGAGAGCGAGCGGAATTCAGGCCATCCCAGTCTGCCCCTGCCCTGCCACGGTTCGGAGACTGCCCCTCGGGATAACCCCCACCCATCATAAGGTTGCCGCTTCCGATTGTACACTTCTTGTGGGTGTTATCGGTCGTTATCGTATAACGCTGGACGACGACGCGCGGAGGCATGAGCCAGGTTAATCCGGGCTTCCCGCTTTCGTGTCACTCGAAATGAATGAATGAATGGAATAAAAAGAGGGTTCAAGGAAAAGCTTATGAGACGCTCCATGCTCTACCAAAATACAAATCGGGCGTCCCTGAGCTTCACGGGTATAGGCTAGTTACTTGTGTCTGGGCAAAGGCTTCTCGGTCGGACGACAGGTAATGTGGGATAAGGCAAGTCTGTCCCATACCAAAAGCTTCGAACCCGCCCGCGTTGCCCCACCCACCTTCCTCCGAGCCGCCTCTTCTCCTTAAACATTGCCTAGGCCTCTTGATCGCAGACGTAGAGAGCTTTGGTGTCCCCAAAAGAAGCCGTAGTATTAGCCGGACCGGAGTTTGGTAATCATATTTCCGGTTTTTGTTGGGGCTTCGGCGCGTCCGTTCGCTCGTTCACCACCCACATCATCGTTCTGTTATCGATCGGGACTGTAAGGAGGGAGATCAACGATGTGGTACTCCCCCTTAGTTTGGAATCTGGTTCAGAGCAGCGTGGCGCGGAAGAGTCGACTCAGTATGATTCTACGCGTGGCCGGTATATGGGCGTGAGTGTCAAGCGTTTTGAAAATGTGGAGAAAAAGAGGATCTGGAAACGCCGAGCTTTCTCTTTTCTGCACGCTCTAGACCTACTATTATTCATTGTTTTCCCTTCGGCAAACGCCCTTACTCCGCGGCATTGTAGAGCGTGTAAATCGGTGGTAGGGAATCCTCTGCCGTCATCGCGGTGAGATGCCGATGTTCGGGGGGGAGCTGGCTTGCTGGCTTACTGGGCCCGGTTCAAAGGGGTTGACCTGTCGGACTTCTATTAGTGATCGTCCAAAGCTCTTTCCTCTTTTACTGAGGCTTCAGGAGGAGGCTTCGTGTTGGAATTCCGGTCATGATGGCTTGAGGGGAAGGGGGGCGTATCGGAGCCGAAGCAGCACAGAAGAGCTAGACTCATCGGTCCATATCATATCATATCAATTTGACCTTCCAAAAGGGGTAGAAAGGTCCCCGCTGCGCAATGCGACTCAGGACCTCCGTACGCCCATCAGCGATCATACCCGCCCATTCAATGATCGTGTACGTAATCGCCATACCACCTAAAAAGGACAGGAGAGAGCGAGAAGGAAGACAAAAGTCTGTTCACCTTTGCAATGGGTCCCGTCCAGCCCCGACCCCCTTGCACGTGCTTTGCGGGAAAGAGACAATTTCGAGACCTAGACCTTTGTTTATCTTGCATGGGTTTGGGGAAACGTGAACACGATGTCACCCCATTTATTTACTTCCCCCTTCTTCTTCCCTTCGAAAAGGTTATACTCTAACTGATTTTTGGTACTGCGTATGTTCGAGGAGGCGCGCGCGCTCCTTATCGTGGGTAAGATGACGGAAGGCGGATCTATCTTTCGCCTCATCGCATCGTCAGAGTAATTGAATCGGAGAAGTCGGAGCTGATAATCGTGTTTCCTGCCGGACTTGGGTTATGGGCTGGCGAACTTGGCGATTCGGGCAACATAATGTACGGCCGGCAGTCGACCCAGGCCATGGCACGATGGGAGCTCCACCTCTAAGTTCTCCTGGGCCCAACGAACACGACGAGACCACTCTTCGATAGATAAGCTACCATCATCCAAATGTACATCCTAAAGTAACATGTTAGAAACCCAGGAATTGAACGGTCCCCAGCCGGTGAAGAATTTGGCTTCAGTCCTCCACTAGCAGCAGTGTCCGTCACATATTCGGTAGCATCTAGCATGATTTTTTAAACCTTGATTGAATGGGTCTTATTCATTTGGGTGACGTGTTTACTTCATGAAAGCGCCCCGCCAGTCACAACCCAAGGTTGAGCTTGAAGTAACATCGAGCCGGGTCAGATTCTGTGATATGTGCGAACGTTACTACGCCCTATCTCATTCAATTATCTACGTATACATATCCTTCCATAGAGGTTAATTTCGAGGTTAACTTTCACAATAATTAGACTGACAGAAAGGTGGGAGGCACAGGTGGTGCTTATGTAACCACCTCATTGCGATACAGCCGCTGAAGGCACGCACCTTTTATCGACGATCACCCCCAAATATTCACCTCAGCATGGACTCGGATAATCTCCCTGAAGACATTGACTTGGTCTTCAGGGGCATTGATGGAGTAGAAGCAGAGTCCTTCATCCGTTCGGTTCTACGTACCGCCAGGACAGAAGGAAAAATTAGAGATAACGAATGGATCGTTGATCTAGTTTCAACATGCATGATGGGAGAGGCTCTTCGCTGGTATATTGAGCTAGACGAAGATACCCAAAACGATTGGAAACTTCTCCGAAAGGCCATCCTCCGGCAGTATCCTTCGAGCACCCAATCTTCAACATCGCCATTACAACCGACAGTCCCGACCCCGCCAGCGGCAGCAAGGCCTCCGAGTTCAGCCCCTACTCTTCAGCCAGCCCAAGCGCCAAATGCAACTTATCGCATCCGGGTGTACTTTGCCAACACCAAAAGCGCATTTTGCCTCTCGACCAAGCAGGGGAGTGTTTGCTTCGCAAAAAACAACGTGAAAGCGTTCTGTGTACGCTGGACCTCTGGGAGCCAGCTGCGACTTGTAGAGAATGTGGGCGACCAGCCGACATACTTTGGACTTCACACTTCTAACCCCGCCACCGCACCGCAGGACCTCGAAACCCAGCGCATGCTTAGTCTGACCTGGTATTTCTCCACCTCACATGGGCATAGTCCCAGTTCAGAAAACGAGTGCGTTGTGCCTCTTCTCTGTGAGCCATTCTCGCTGATATAATACGTCTAGCTTTGCTCGTCTTCATCTTTTGGGTCCGGCGGACGATTCCCCCTTGATTCCGGGATTTTCTGCGGCTACTCAGATAGTCAGTTGGACGCTAGATAATGATGGGGGGCTAAATTTCCATTCCTCTCTTAATCAAAGTACGCCTAAGAAGAGACAAGGGTTTAGAACCTCAGTAACATATTGGGCGGTTGGGTGTTAGCCCAGCACCAAAATCAGTTTTTTACTGACCTTACAAGGAATGAAGGCTCCCTGGTACAAATTTGCTTATTAACTGGACTAGAATATTACACTATCACGAGGAACCGGGTCTTCGTGCGTTCTTTCTACCCTAACAAGCCACTCGAGCTATTACGCGACTGATTGACGCCCCCTATTTAACGCAAGCAGACGATGAAGCTAGAACCTGTTTAATTGAAGCGATCAGCTTTGTAGATCGCCAAGTGTAGGTGGGAGCGCTCGTTGTTCCCCATGCGAAATCTATCTAATTGGAAGCCACCCAGGACCCAAAGGCATGCCACCCATTGTGGTGCCGAGTTCTATTAGTTCTTGACCACGCCCAACCTGATTGAACTATATACGCCGTGTCTTTCTGTGATGTCTAAGTTTTGGAAGAGCACAGTTGCGAGGTTGGGATTTGCGATAATGAGATGGTGACAGAACAGGAAGACGGTGCTTATTGCGACCGCCGGCTGAAAGGAGTCCACCCTTTCTCAACCACCCCCAGATATTCACCCTTCGCATGAGCTCGGAAGACCACCCTGAGAACATGAGTTTGGGTTTCAAAGGCATTGATAGATCTGAGGCGCAGTCCTTTATTAGTTTGGTGCAATTGACAGCCGGGGCAGAGGGTAGACTGCGGGACAACGAACGGATCGTAGATCTCGTTTCAACATGTATGAAGGGTAGGGCGATTCGGTGGTACTTCGAGCTGGTTGAGGACACTCAAAACGACTGTAAGCTTCTCCGAAAGGTGGCCCTCCGGCAGTATTCTCCAAACGCCGAACTTTTGGCTCCTCTTCGGCCAACGGTTCCGTTCTGGCTGCAGCAACGTCTCCAAACCTGATCTCCATTATTTAGCCTACCCTACCCAAGTGTCAGATACGATCTACCGCATCCGAGTGTACTTTCCCAATAGCGAAAGCAATTTTTCCCTCTCGGCTTCCTTTGCAGTACAACGGGTCCGTCCAGCCCCGACCCCCGGCCGCCTTGCACGAGCTTTGCGGGAGAGACAATTTGGAGACCTAGATCTGACTATTGTTTGTCTTACAATGGGTTTAGGGAAATGTGAACACGATGTCACCCCATTTATTTACTTCCCCCCCCCCCTGCTTCTTCCCTTCGAAAAGGTTATATTGTTCGTACTGCGTATGTTCGAGGAGGCGCGTGCGCTCCTTATCGGGGGTAACATGACGGAAGGCGGATCTATCTTTCGCCTCATCACATCGTCAGAGTAATTGAATCGGAGAGGTCGGAGCTGATAATCGTGTTTCCTGCTTGACTTGGGTTATGGGCTGGCGGAATTGTCGATCGGCAAGCATAATGTACAGCCGGCAGTCGAATCCAGGGATGGGAGCTCCACCTCCGAGTTCTCTTGGGCTGACGACCACGTCGAGACCAATCTCTGATAGATAGGCTGCTATTATGCAAATGAATATCCTGAAGGAGCCTGTTAGAAACCCAGGAAGAGAACGGTCCCCGCTGGTGAAGAGTTTGGCGTCGCTCTTCTACTAGCAGCAGTGTTTAGCACATATTCAGTAGCATCTAGCATGATTTTTATAACCTTCATTAACTACGTCTTATTCGCCAGGGTGATGGGTTTGCTTGATGAAGGCGTCCCGCCAGACACAGCTCAAGGTTGAGCCTAAGTAAGGTCGAACCACGTCAAATTCTGTGATATGTACGAACATTACTGCGCCCCATCTCATTCAATTGTATGCGTGTATATATCCTGCCATAGAGATTAATTTCGAGGCTAACCTTCACGATAATTGGACTGACAGCAAGGTGGAAGGCACTGGCGGGGCTTATGTAACCACCTCATTGCGATAACAGCCGCCAAAAGCACGCACCTTTTATCTCCCATCACCCCCCAGATATTCACCTCAGCATGGACGCGGAGAATCTCCCTGAAGACATCGAATTGGTCTTCCAGGGCATTGATGGAGCAGAAGCCGAGTCCTTCATCAGTTCGGTTTTGCGGACCGCCAGGACAGAGGGAAAAACCAGAGATAACGATTGGATCGTCGATCTTGTTTCAACATGTATGAGGGGAGAAGCGCTTCGTTGGTATATCGATCTCGACGAAGATACTCAAAATGATTGGAAACTTCTCCGAAGGGCGATTCTCCGGCAGTATCCTCCGCACGCTCAACCTTCAGCTTCTCCAGTACAACCGACGGTTCCGACCCCGCCAGCCGCAGCAAGGCCCCCTACTCCTCAACCAGCACAAGCGTTAAATCCAACCTATCGCATCCGGGTGTACTTTGATAACACCAGAAGCAGCTTCTTCCTCTCGACCGATGACGAGGGCTATGTTTGCTTAACCAAAAACATCGAGAGAGCGTTCAATGTCCGCTGGACCCTGGCAAAGGAACTAGGACTAATAGAAAACGTGGGCGACCAGTCGACATACTTACAAGTCACACTTCTAACCGGTGACCGCCCATACTAGGACCGCCCAAGCCCGCGGCTGATTGAGCTGACCTGGTATCTCCCGACGTCAAATGGGCATAGTCCTATTTCAGAAACCGAGTGCGTCATGGGTCTTTCCCGTGAGCCATTCTCGCTGATAAGATACGACTAGCTTCGCTTGTCTCCATATTTCGAACTCTCTCGTAAACGAGGCTCGCAATTCGGGATACTGGGGAGCTCATCGGATAGTTAATTGGACCCTAGATACAGATGGGCGGCTACAGTCCGACTCCTCTCTAAATCAAAGTATGTACGTCCAACAAGAGACAAGGATCCAGAACCTCACCAGTAACATCATTGTGCGGGTGTTAGCCAAGCATCAAAATCAGTTTTATACTACTTATTCTGGAGGCGATGAAGGTTCCATGGCATACGTTTGCTTGTCACCTAAACGACCTGAGGGGAATATCGAGGGGAACAAGTTCTTCGTGCGTTCTTTCTGCCCCAGCGAGTTGCTTAAACCATTACTTGACTGACTGACGGTCCCTATTAAACGCAAGCAGACGATGAAACTAGAACCTATTTAATTAGAGCTACTGGCTTTTTAGATCACCAAGTATGAGTGGAAGCAATTGTTGTTCCCCATTCGAAATATACATAATCGGCAGCCGGCCTGGACCTAGAAGGCATGCAACTCATCGTGGTGTCGAGTTCTATTTGTAATTGGCCACGCCCGCCTGACTGAGGTGTATACGCTGTGCCATGCTGCGCTGTCTAAGTTTTGCAAAAGGACAGTTGCGAGGTTGGGTTTTGCGTTAATGAGATGGTGACAGAAAAAAAGACCGGGCCTACGCATGTAAGGGCCGCCGCCTAAAGGGGAGTCCACCCTTAATCAACCACCCCCAGATATAAACCTTTCGCATGAACTCGGAAGAGCACCCTGAGAACATTAGTTTGGTTTTCAAAGGCATTGATGGACCTGAGGCGGAATCCTTTATTAGTTCGATGCAATCGACAGCCAGGGCAGAAGGACAACTTCAAGACAACGGATGGATCGTCGTTCTCGTTTCAACGTGTATGAAGGAAAGGGCGCTTCGCTGGTACGTCGAGTTGTGTGAGGACACTCAAAACGACTGGAGGCTCCTCCAAAAGGCGATTCTCCGGCAGTATGCTCCAAACGCCCAATTTTTGGCTCCTCTTCAGCCAACGATTCCGATTTCAGCTGCAGCAACGTCTCCAAACCCGATATTCATTATTCAGCCTATCCAAGCGTCAGATACGATCGACCGCATACGGGTGTACTTTCCCACCAGAGAAAGCAATTTTCCCCTCTCGGCTTAAATACAACGCACCTACCCTGCCCCACCCAAGTTGTATTTAGTCTGACCCCGGGAGACTACTCTCGGCTTCCTTTGCAATACAACTGGTCCCGTCCAGCTCCGACCACGTTGTTTTGTGGGAGAGACAATTTGAAGCCCTTGACCATTGTTTATCTTGGGTTGGGAACGTGAACACGATGTCACCCCATTTATTTAATTCCTCTTCTTCCCTTCGAAAATATTATACTCTAACTGATTTTTGGTACTGGGTATGTTTGAAGAGGCGAGCGCTCGCTCTCCTATCGTGCGTAAGATGACGGAAGGCGGATCTATCTTTCCACCGCATTCGCACGTCAGAGCAATTGAATCGAGGAGATCGGAGCTGATAATTGTGTCTTATCCCAAACTTGGATTGTGGGCTTAACGATTGTCCAGTGGCAAGATAATGTACGACCGGCAGTCGACCGCAGGCCGTGGCACGATGGGAGCTCCACCTCTGAGTTCCCATGGGCTCACCACCACGTCGAGACCACATCTGATGGATAATCCGCCATTATGCAAATGAACATCCTGTAGCCGCTTAGAAACCCAGGAAGTGAAGAGTCCCTGCTGGTGAAGAATTTCGGCTTCCGTCTCTACGAGCCGCATTGTTTGTCACATATTCAGTAGCATCTAGCACGATTTTTTAAACCTTCATTGAATGAGTCTTACTCGCCCAGACGATGAGTTTATTTGATGAAATCGTCCCGCCAAGGTTGAATCTTAAGTACGATCGAGCCGGGTCGGATTCTGTGATATGTGTGAACATTCCTGCGCCCTATCTCATTAAATTGTATGCGTGTACATAGAGGTTAATTTCGAGGTTAACCTTCACGATAGTTAGACCGTGACGGAATGGCGGAAGGCACGACTGGTGCTTATGTAACGACCTCATTGCCGCACCACCGCTAAAAGCGCGCACCTTTTATCAACCATCAACCCCAGATATTCACCTCAGCATGGACTTGGATAATCCCCCTGAGGAGATCAACTTGGTATTCAGGGGCGGCGATGGAATAGAAGCCGAGTCTTTTATCAGTTCGGTTCTACGGATCGCCAGGACGGAAGGAAAAATTAGAGACAATGAATGGATCGTCGATCTTGTTTCAACATGCATGCGAGGAGAAGCCCTTCGCTGGTATATCGAGCTAGATGAAGATACTCAAAACGATTGGAAACTTCTCCGAAAGGCAATCCTCCGCCAGTATCCCTCGCACACCCAACCTTCAGCTGCACCACTACAACCAACAATTCCGACCCCGCCAGGGGCAGCAAGCCCTCCAAGTTCATCCCCTAATCTTCAGCCTGCCCAAGCTTCAAGTACAACCTATCGCATCCGGGTGTACTTTGCCAATACTAAAAGCGAATTTTGCCTCGGGACCTACGAGGGGAGGGTTTGCCTAACAAAAAACAACGTGAAAGCGTTCGGTGTCCGCTGGACCCCTGGAAACGAGCTGCTACTTGTAGAAAATGTGGGCGACCAGGCGAAAATACTTATACTTCACACCTCTAACCCGGCGACCGCCCATAGGACCTCCAAATCCAGCATCGGATTGGGCTAACCTGGTATTTTGCCACGCCAAATGGCAATAGTCCCAGTTCGGAAATCGAGTGCGTTGTACCTCCTCTCCACGAGCTATTCTCGCTGATATGATACGTCTAGCTTTGCCCGTCTCCTTCTTTCGGGACCGACGGGCAATACTTTGATTCAGGGATATTCTGGGGCTCCTCAGATAGTCAGTTGGACCCTAGATAAAGATGGGTGGCTACAGTCCCACTCTTCTCTTGATCAAAGTACGTCCCACAAGAGACAAATACCAGGACCTTAGTAACATCATTGTGCGGGTGTTAGTCCAACATCAATATCAGTTTTACACTAGCCCTGGAGGCAGTGAAAATGCCATGGTAAAGGTTTGCTTGTTGCCTGGACTAAATAGGTGGGATATCACGAGCGACCGGGTCTTCGTGCGTTCTTTCTACCCCCGCGAGCTACTCGAGCCATTACGCAACTCATTGACGGTCCCTGTTTAACGCAAGCAGACGATGAAACTGGAGCCCGTTCAATTAAAGCTACCGACTTTGTAGATCTCCAAGTAAGAGTGGAACCGCTCGCTGTTCCCCATTCGAAACCTATACAATCGCCAACCGTCCTGGACCTGGAAGGCATGCCACCCGTCGTGGTGCTGAGTTCTATCAAATGCTTGACCACGCCCACCTGATTGAGCTATGTACGCTGTATTATACTGTGCTGTCTACGTTTTGGAGGAAGAGCACAGTTGCGAGGTCGGGATTTGCGATAATGAGACGGTGACAGAAAGGAAGACGGTGCTTATGTAACCGCTGCCTAAAGCCTTTATCAATTTGCAACGTCGCATGAGAAGTGACAAGGGGGTTGCTCGCCGGTTATATCCCGTCCACCGCTTCAAGTCGGGTCACCGCCGCGCGAGTAACTAGATCTCGACTACTTATCTTGCCCGCTTTGGGCGCGAATTTGTGCATCGTATTGATTTTTTTTTCCTTCGGGGGTCCTTTTCACAAATCCCGGTGATTCGCGTTCTTGCTCGATGTCGGGCGTGAACCAAGGCCGATGCACTTCGGGTATCTGGACGCGTGACCACTCCGGATCTAATTGAGGGACATTTGTACATGTGGTACTCTCTGTTGTCTGAAAATTATACGGGGTCATTTCGAGGTGAGGTTTTAATAATTGGGCAGGAGATGGGACAAGAGGGGCTTATGTAACAGTCTCCTCAAACCTGTGCACAGCCCTCCGAGTCTGAAGGATCTTCCCTTACAGTCAACCACCGACCCCCAAGTATCCACTTGAAAATGGATACGGATAATCTCCCAGACGACATTAACTTGGTCTTCAACGGCATTGATGGAGTTGAGGCTGAGTCCTTCATTGTTTCGGTGATACGGTTCGCCCGAGTAGAAGGAAAGACTCGAGACAACGAATGGCTCGTCGATCTTGTCTCATCATGCATGAGGGGGGAGGCTCTTCGCTGGTATGTCGAGCTGGATGAAGACACTTAAAACGACTGGAAACTCTTTCGAAAGGAGATTTTCCGGCGGTATCCTACTCGGAACCAACCCTCGGCTCCTTATTTAATATCAACGATTCCGATACCGGCAGCTGCAGCCACACCTCCGAATACAATATCTACGATTCAGCCTGCCCAGGCGCTAAATGCGAGCCATCGCATCCAACTGCACTTTGCCAATACACACAACAAGTTTTTTCTCTCGGTGGAGAAGGAGGGAACCGTTCACTTGACAAGCAACAGCGCGAAGGCGTTAAACGTCCGATGGAGCCGAGGAAATGAGCTCCGCCTGATAGAAAAGGTTCGGGACTACATAGTTGACCACCCTGATCCATTACACTTCTGAGCCAGCTTCCATTTGCAGGACCTTGAAACCCAACGCATGATAGGGTTGGTATGGTATTACCCTGGGTCAGATGGGCCGAGTCCCCGCTTCACAACCGAGTACGTCGTGTCTCCACTCCTTGAGGGATTATCTGCTGATAAGATGCTTGTAGCCTCGCTCGTATGTGTATTTCGGACGCACTGGGGAACTTCCCTTCTATTGATGGGTTTTCTGGGACTACCCAAATGATAAGCTGGAATCTAGACAAAGATGGGTGGTTACAGTCGTCTTCCTATTTTAATCAAAGTACGTCCGACGACAGATAACACTTCGAGACCTTCGGTGACATCAGTGCTTCGGATCTCAGTCCCATATCCACACCGATACTTTGCAGCTCCCGGAGTCGCTGAAGGTTCCCCTGCCCAAGTCTGCTTGCCTATTCATCTAGAGCGTTTGGGGATTCCCAGCGATTGGTTCTTCGTGCGTTCCTCCTATCTAGCCACGTTACCTGAGCCACTAAGCCACTGGTCGTTCACGTTCCCCGTTGAATGCAAGCAGGCGATGAAACTAGAACCGATTTGATTGAATCAATCGATATAATCGATGACCACGTGTGAGCGGGGGCCCTCGTGGTCCTCTATTCACAACTCGTTCTGCGTCTAGGAGGCATGTCACTTAACCTAGTGCCACTGCTGGCCAGACTCTGCCTCTAATTCATTCTGCTCATTCACCAAACCAAGTCTAGTCGCTGAGACGCGAGCAACTGGATATCGAATATGTTTCTCGGGGGTTATCCTAACACATCCGGGGAATCCGTGTGCTTAGACTGGCAACATTGTCGATCGGGCAACATAATGTATACGGCGCATGATGAGAGCTCCACCTCTAAGTTCCCTTGAGCTCACGACCACGTCGAAACCAATCTCTGATAGATAAGCCGGCATGATGCGAATGAACATCCTGAAGTTTAAGCCTCTTATCTACCCAGGAAAAGAACGGTCCCCGGCTGGTGAAGAATTTGTCTTCGGTCCCCCACTAGCCGCAGCCTCTGTCACATATTCAATAGCATCTAGCATAGTTTTTTAACCTTCATTCGCTACGCCTTATTCGCCTGGGTAATGGGTTTACTTGATGAAAACGTTCCGCCAGACACAACTCAAGGTTGAGCTTGAACTAAGTTCGAGCCAGGTCAGATTCTGTGATAGGTACGAACATTACTGCGACCTATCTCATTCAATATCGTTAAGTTCGAGGTTAACTTTGACAGTGATTAGACCGTAACAGAAAGTTGGAAGGCACAGGTTGTGCTTAAGTAACGACCTCATTGCGATACAGCCGCTGAAAGCGCGTATCCGTTATCAACCATCATCCCCAAATATTCACCTCAACATGAACTCGGATAATTCCATAGAGACAACGACTTGGTTTTCAGGGCGTTGATGAAGCAGAAGCCGAGTCCTTCATCAGTTCGGTTCTACGGATCGCCAGGACCGAAGGAGAGATTAGAGGTAACGAATATCATGACCATCGCCCGGCATGCACCTTTGGGATACGTGCCTCTTGACAAGCGCGCGATGAATTCTCAGATTAGCTCCCTTAAATATACGTCCGAAAAGGCACCGCTTGATTCACTGAAGAAGTCATTGGTCTCAATGTTGACTGGGAAGGAAGGAAGGACGGGCCATCGAGCGAGCGGTTGCAGGGCCATTGCTCGATGACCAGTGCTATTCTCACTCACTGCTAACGACCAACGAACTCAAATCGTACTCAATGATGAGCTTGCTCCTGACCTCTTCCAGAGTTGATGCTCAACTGACGAACTTCTCGAATGCCCACCAGCCGAATATTCAATATCATTCCAAGCTTAAAGTGAAGCACGATAGTGGTCCGTTCTGTCATACTGCATGTCCGAGACAAAGTCCGCTCTGATTCCAGGTATATATCTACCACGACTTACTGAACGGTTGGGAATTGTGATGGTAGAGAGGGGCCCGCGGCCCGAAGGGCAGAAGATGGGAAAGCGGAGCTTATGTAAGGACCCCGCTGCGCAGTTCCCTGGTTACCATCCTTTCAACCACGACGCAAGCTCGAGTGTTTCCGCCCAGGATCAAGCATCGACCCAAAGAGAGGCTTAACTTAGTATGGAGTCAGATGCGTTCAACAAGGATGCCGGCTTGGTCTTTAGAGGCATTGACGGGGCTGAAGCCGAGTCCTTCATTAGTGCCGTCCAACAAGCCGCCAGGAGGGCAGGGAGATCTCGAGACAACGAATGGATCGTTGATCTTGTTGCGGCATGCGTTGAACTTGTTGCGGCATGCGTTGAAGGAGAAGCCCTGCGGTGGTACGTCGAGCTGGATGAGGAGACTCAAAACGATTGGAAACCTCTCCGAAAGGCGATCCTCCAGCAGTATCCTTCCTGTCCCCAATCTTCGGCTTCTTCCTTACAAGCAACGATCCCAACACCCGCGGCCGCAGCAGCCCCCACAAATCCTACCTCTATTTCTCAGCCTTCACAGGCGTCCAAGCCAACACGCCGGATCCGAGTGAAGCTTCCACCACGAGTAGTAGTCTCGGCAACGCCCCCGAGTCCCATTTCCTCGATTCAACCAACTCAAGATTTAAAGCTCACCTATCGCATCCGCGTGTTCTTTGCTAACAACAGAGGCCATTTTTTTCTCTCAGCGGCCAACGGTGACGGGCAAGCGCTCCTGACAACCGATAGCACGAAAGCATTCAACGTCCGCTGGACCTCGGAAAATGAGCTACGACTGGTAGAAAATGTGAGAGGGACAGCTGGCCCTACCTGCGATTTCCACTTCTCATCTGGTTACCACCCTACAGGACGCCGAAACACGGCGTCTGATAGGGCTCATCTGGAATGGTGAGGGAGGGCCAGATAGACGGAACCCCGGATCAACGACGGAGTACGTTGTGCCTCTTCTCATTGAGGGATTATCTGCTCAAAAGATACGCCCAGCTTCGCTTTTCTTTATATTTCGGGCTCCCCGAGGATCTTTCCTTCTTTCACGAGCTTTCCTGAGGCTCAGATCGGCGTAATCAGCTGGATTCTCGATGGAGACGGGTGGTTACAGTCCTACTCCTATCTTGACAACAGTACGTACAACAAGGTGCAAGCATTGGGACCCTCAGTGACATGGTTGGTTGGGGTGTCAGCCCAGTATCAAAATCAGTTCTATTGTGCGTCTGGGAGCAATGACGGGGCCATCGCCGGGGTCTGCTTGCGACCTGGTATAGATCAATGGGGAGAAAGGTTCCGTCATGTCTTCGTGCGTTCCTTCTCTTTACCCGACTATCTGATCCTTCCACGACTGATCGACGTCCCATTTAACTAGACAATGAAGCTAGAACCTATGTGATTGGCGGTAGCTCTCGTTGCCCCCCGTTCAACACTGATGACATTTCCAACTAGTTCTAGCTGAAGACAGCATGCCACTCATCGTGTTGCCAGTCTCAATCAGGGTTCGCTTTCGTTATCCTGTTCGTCCACCGCTACAACTGGGGAGCGAGCGACTAGATATTGACTACATATCTCGCTCGCTTTTCACCTGAATTGATGTATCGTATTGAATATTTTCCCTCGCGGTTGTCTTTTAACAAATTCAGGTAATCCGTGTGCTTGCTCGGAGTCGAAGGTGAACTAGAGGCGATTCCCTTGTGGGCGTCGTCACGCGTCCAATCTGATGGAGGTACTTTTTTTTTTTTTCCAATACCAAAATTAAACTTTCCCTCGACTGGAAACGGGATGATAGTTACCTTGGCAAGCAGCAGCACGAAAGCGTTCTAAGTTCGCGTAGTAGACCGAAACTGAAGGTATGCCTAGGACCTCAGGAACATTGTTTTGGGGATGTTAGCCCAGTATCACAATCAGCCCTATGATCCGCTAGGAGTTGCTGACCGTTCCGTGATCAGACCGTGCAGATGACCCGGGCTACATCACTTCATTATCTGTTGCTCATGCGACCTATCTGCTCCAGCGCGCTCCTTGAGCTATTTCCGCGACTAATTGAAGTTCCCTATCCGACGTAAGCAGGAGATGAACTTCTTTGATTATAGATGCAGGTATTGTACCGTACTAAATGCGAGTGCTAGCGCTTTTGTTCCCCATCTGAGCTCTATGTGACCTGCGGCTGATCTCATGTCACTCATCCTGGTGCCAATGCTGATCAGCATCCGCCTCTAATCCATCCTCTTCGTCCACCACCCCAAGCCCCCTCACCGAGGCGCGAGCGACTAAATTTCGTAAATCCTGCTCGCTCTTCGCACGAATTTGTGCATCATATGGGAGGTTCTGAACCTCGGACATCTCTGTTGAGACATCCTTCGTCGGATCCCATGGTATTCGCATTCCACGCCAGCCGCCTCGCGCATAGATGTAATTGAGAAATTGTCGCCAAAGCGGATCCAGGCCCAGGACATCCGGATCTCCGATGACAATGAGAATGGATTTGGCTCGGGTCATGGCTACGTTGAATCGGCGCGGGTTGGCAACGAAACCCAGGGTATGTCGGAGATCAAACTCGACGAAATCGAGGCTACTCCGGACAGTTGAAACGATAATTGCGTGTCGTTCCTGAAGAGCCTTCTCGTCATTTTTGTTTTTCTCAACCACGTCGATTCACTCACGTCACCTTGGAACTCTTCCGTAGTGCCAACCTTGACGTCAGAAAAATTGATGCTTAGAATTGTCCTTATCTTTCGCACTTGTGCACGATAAGGGGCTATCACTCCTATGTGTTCATCCTCTAGTAGGGTTGTCAGGGTTCCCGGTCTAAGCATTCGCGGTGGATGTGCCGTACCGAACCCAAATGAGGGATTACAACGAAGATCACGAACGTAATACCAAACCGCCGAAGCTTCATCAATGTTGAACCATGAGGGAGACGATAACTCTCGTAAGTCTCGCCCTAATGATACCATAGTCAGTAGGGGGTGAGGCTTCGCGGGAGGTACAGTCACCTTTGATCGCATGGAATATGACAGGGTACCCTGGATTCGGTAATCCAGTCCATCCCAAACATAATTTCGCAACAGAGGGGGGAGCACAAGCTTCAAGTTCTCCATCATAGAACTTTCGGTTGGGGAAGCTGATGATGGACTGGTTGCTACGCCAGTTCTTGATAAGCTTGACGTATCTGCACATTCGGTTTAACAATCCATCAATCAAGGGCAGCCAGAACATTCACCAAACCGGTCAAATTCTGACTCACGTTGTTCCCCTGTATTCCTTCACCTCATACATAGGTAGTGACATCAAACGCTCTAGATAACTTCTCTCCAAACCGAGCTGTCGTGCAGCAGAGCTGCGAATCACGGGGCCAAGCTGTTTAGGATCCCCAGCAAGGATAATAGACGTTCTCGGTCCAGCGTTTAATTTGATTGGTATCATGACTGAGGGTCTCATTCAGAAAGTGGGACATGGGAAATATTTGGGAAGAAATACCTTCGGGTTCACTTGCTTGCCCGGCTTCATCGACGAAAATATGGGTGAAATGACCACATGGTACACCGACACCGTGGAGCAGCGAGCTTGAGGCGCACGTAGAGACCACTATTCGGTATTGCATTAGAGCAAACAGGGGAGGTACCATGAATGAACCGTCATCATAGCGTAAGGAGTAACTCTCCAGACCGCGGGGAAGGTCCTTGGCCCGTGATGGAGCGTTGAGCCGGAAGAGATATGAAGGGGTAAGGAACATTCCGAGACGCCCCGCAATGATGTCAGCGGCGTTGTTGCTCGGTGCGCAGACCAGGATCATTGTCCTATGAGGGTGACACAGGACTTGGAGGATCGCTTCCACAAGGGTGACAGTCTTTCCCGTTCCGGGCCTGTTTTCGGTTTTTGAATATGGGTTAACTTCTTTAGAGTTTAGTAAAGGCGTACGCACGGTCCAAAAATAATGAAAGGAATAGATCCTGGGGGTAATCTGGCAATCGCGGCAACGGCTTGCAACTGGGGAAGGTTTTCTCTGATTCGTGGGTCAGATATGATGGTCGTCTGTGATAGTTCTTGCTGCAAAGGTGCAGCCAGTCCGTGCGCAAAAACATCTCCGGGACACGGAAATAAGGTTTCACGGGGGAAATACGCACTTCGCATCGCAGAGTGCATTCTTCGAAGCATGTCGGAAAACCTCAGTTTGCCGAATACTGCATTATAATGCATTTTACCCCTGAAAGGTCCGGGTTGCATAATATCGAATTTTAAGCAGGGTGACGTCTTTTCAGGGGAAGCCTGACCTGAAACAGAGG
>WSTY01000601.1:0-16765 GCA_019633465.1 Tulasnella sp. 417 | reverse complement strand
TGATGGTTGTTGTCACACCTTCGGCACCTCTTTGTCGTCGGGGGGATTCACAGCTTGTTTGGGGACTGCACCACGTTTGTCTGTCGGGCTATTTAGCTTGTTAAGTACGAAATACCTGCTTGTTGCACAGTAAACTAGTTGGTCTGCGCTTTGCGTGTCCCCGATGCTTTCAGAGATGGTGCAAGAGACTAACTGTGCAAGTCAGGACATTCAGGGCCAAACAAAGAGTATCAACGTTTTCTCTTCTTTTGATGAGCAAAGCCTAGAAGCACACTCCTACCCGTCCTCACGTTTTGGCATCCAACATTTTATCGGGATCATATGTTTTTGGTCAACGTTGAATTCGGTCCTTAGCCATGGAGACTACGCAAGTGATCGTGGCGCACATGGAAAGAAGACCAGATTGTATGCGAATCAGAAACCACAATTGCTCATCGCCCTGTACACTAGCGCTCCATGGTAATTATGAGAGTCCCGAGTCACGAGCTTAGTTTCAAGTCTTTTGCTCCTCCTCGCCGGTAGCTGGATTTGGTCCGTCGGGCTTTCGCCTTTCCTCTCGTCCCCTAGCCCCACCGTCCCCGGACCCAAACTTCTATCTCATTCCTCAGGCCGTCAGACCTGATCACCCTTGCCGTGAGCTCTCCCAGTTGCGGCGATAGGATACTAGAGCTCGCGTCTTTTGGTGCGAACTGTACCGCCCTTGCCGAGGGTTCTTTGGTCGCGAGGGGAGATTACCGAAGACACCAGGGGGCCTTTCTTCACCCAGGCAGATGGGCGTACGCCTGGAGTCGTTCATTATGGGACCCGGGTAGGGGCTGGCCTATTGGACACATCGGCCTTGCCCGCGGTACGGTCGGCCTCTGCAACGGGAGAGAGGCGTACAAGTTCACGCTTGGCCTGTGATCTTCGGGCTCGAACGAGCTTGTCGATGGGACCGCTTTTTTCCTGAGAGGTCTTCTTCGGCTTCGGTGCTCAAGCATTCAAACCGCTTAGGATGAAGTGGAAAAGGCACCTGGGAGGCGTCGTGGTGTCCAGGATACAAGGGGACAAGCCCGTTGTGCCGACCTCGGAGGTTTGTCTGCTCGCCCAAGGCCCCAAGCTGAGGATCGGCAAGCCCGATGTCCCTCTTGTCGCTTCATAGCCGGAGGTACTGCCATATCGAGCCGTAATTTGTATCACCGCAGTTCGGAGATTTAAGCTTGGCCTGGTGTGACGCTTATTCTTCACGCGTTTGGCTGGATCCGACCAGGTAAGTCCGACTTCTAGGAACAGAACACTTTCCTCACGTCCTGAAAGACTCACAAAATTATTACGGGTATCTTCTATGGGGCGAAACGACGTGCTCTCGTCGATTCAGGCGCGCGTTTTGCATGTCCCTTGGGGAGGGGAATAATCGACCGGAGTGGAGGATCACTCCTTTCCTCCTAAACCACGGATGAAGGAAGAGAGTTGCGCCTGTACAGCATTTCAACAGGTCGCGGAAGAAGTGGTGTCGCTAAGGGTAACCCCAATTTAGACTGGGAGAGCCTCGCTAATCGTATGGTGACGAACAAGAACGACGGAGTTAGACTGGTCATCCGCACAGGTGACTAGACCTCGAGAGCGATTATGAGGTGCATCAAATACCTACCATATTCTGCAGGGTAAAGATACTTGAAACGAGGAGGTCTGCATTCAGAAAGTGAAGAGGCGGTCAAGGCGGTTACGCTTGATAATTGGGAGCAGGGTTGGGGTAGTCAGATATTGTACTCGTTCATCAGGATGACGCGCCTGCTGTCGGGAAGTAGGCTTAGGCACGTAGTGTCGGTGGGTAAATTCGATTACCGCAGACACGGCTGGGTGTCGGAGAGAATGGCCATTGGATCTTTGGTGTTCGGGGAGTTGGGATAAAGTCTGTCCCTTCTAGAATAGATAGCCTGAATGTGCACTTCTAGACCTGGAGCTAGTAAATGCGAATATAGGGTTGGATAATAATGAGAGACAGAGGGGAATGGAGTCAGGGCTCGAGGAATGGCTCTATGAACCGAATGGCGGTCACCGTTGAAATTCAGGAACGTCGCGTAAACAAACTCAGGAACGTCTTGGCCAACGCAACTCTGGCCTGACAATTGACACTTCACTTGAAAGAATAAATAGAATGGAGAATGGCTGAGAAGAATCCCGTGCTGTATGGGACGATCGAAAGTTTCTATCATGGCATTTTACTTTCCCTTTTATTCATTCTCCGACGTCGTGCGCGCTGCCTGCGTAAAGAACAATCTCCCAACTAAGTCCAGCTCGCTTTAGATGCCCTAATCGATGCATATGACACCAGAAACAGAGATAGATATGGTGGTGTGTTGCACTTCGGCGACTGGCCTGTATTAGCTTATGGAGAATGTCTGCGTGACTACCAGTCGCCGGGTTGTCATATCAGTATCCGCTGATACCAGAAGAATACTGCCAATGGTACGCCTAACTCTCGTCGTTGCAACCGTTTATGGAAATGGCCGGGACTTCAGTTCGGTGTCCTCCGAGTCGAGGTAATCGTCCGCGGGTGAACGAGCGGTACCGGGGCGGCGGGGCTCTAGCCAGGCTGTAACCGGAACGGTTTAATGATGGCGCTGCAGAACAACATGAACTCATACCCGTATCTGTGCTAAGCTCGACATCGCAATCTTAAGCCCATACATCGCGATGCTGGTGCACAGGGACGGCCGAAGCTTGAGGAACTCGTGAACAAAGCTGTCTCCCTCTTTTAATACCGAGAGTGATCGCATTACAGTTCTCCCACTGAAGAAATTACTCCATTTTTTGGTGTAGCTATGCCGTTGCCTATTTCAGGGCAGATCTGTGGGTTACCCTTAGAACCTTCCTACGATACAATGATTCAACTTGGTAGCTGTTGCCTAGGCCGGTAAAAGCGTTCACTGAACCCAACCCATTGCCAATGCGAGAGTAGATCTCGTGCGCTTCCATAAGTACCCTCTCCGCCGATTGATGCTTCAGGGTGCTTAGCTGGAAGAAGAGTCGATTTGCAGAAGGTTACCGAATCCTAGTTTCGAAGACCCACCTAGTCACCAGGACCACCGAGAAGAAAGGGTGTGAGTGTTTCTGAGGTTGACCGTGGACATCGAATAGCTGAAATACTGATCGGGCGCGGGGACTTCACGCAGAGTAGCGACCCACTGGTACGAACTGACTTCCTCTCATAGACTGCGGGCGTTCGGCTACACTTGCGAACTCCCAATGACCGTCGTCTTCCTAGCCGTTTTCCTCTCAGCGGTTAGCTCCCATATTCAGGATACTACGATTAAAGGTAGTTGGGCTCCTATTCTCCGCCGGTGACGTTGGCGGGTTGGGGAAAGCGTGAGGGCGCCGACACCGGATGCTTTTTGAAGCGGGTGTCGAAAGGTGCGAATTTCCGTCCTTCCTTCCATCGCGTTGAACCCCTCCCCCCCAAAATCCCCACCAGACCGCGCATTTCGAGGCTCGCATCGACTGCGCAAATGTACTCTCCCCTTCTTCTACACTTTGTTCGTTTTGCTCCGGAGTGTTGGGTTGAATTCGGATAATACGGGACGCCTGTCCCCTCGTTAACGACCCGGGAGCTGCGATGCGCTCCGCCGAAGCAGCTTGATAGGAGCGCGACTTTTCTTGGTGGTACGAACTTAGTGGACGGTTAAAAGGAGTTTGCGAGGTCGGGTCTGGTTCAAGGCTTTCCGACGCGCCGAGGTACTGGAGATGATGCCAAACAGCGAAGGTCATGTGTAAGTAGTGTCGTGGATGCACGCGATCATTAATGGTGTTGCTTAATTCGAAGTCGAAGGGAGTGAATCGACGAATTACGCGAGAATCCAGCTTCGCGAAAGAACCGAGCTCCTGCGGAAACTCGCCAAGATTGGATGAAAAGAGGTCGAAGTAGAAAGAAGCGCGGGAGATGGAGAATAGGTTAAACAGCATGTTATATCGAATACAAGAGGGAGTGCTTACGAAGCCAAGAGGATGTGCTCGCGTGGGCCAGCGATGCGGTTGGGTGTCTTGTGCGAGTCCCGACCACCGTCCCCCAGAAACCGAGCGGGCATGGATCACAACGCATAACCACCAGTAGAGGGCGCTGAATTCGGTAAATTGAACTTGCTTCTCCACGTGGCGCGCCTTATATCGGAACGTGGTCTCAGGCGTGAAGCGTCGTTCGATGGATTTGGTGCACCATGACCTTGAGCAGAGGTGTCGAAGGGACAAGAACCGGATCTTCGGGTCTTGGAACTTGACAAGAACTACGTTGACCCATGTTGGCTTGAGACTTCACTTGGTGTTTCGCCGGCAGTAAGAAGCAAGTAGAGGCGAGAGGGAATGAGCGACATCGAGGGCGGAGCCAAGAGAGTCGGTCGGTTTTGAGATTCAGGCACATCGCGCAAACAGTTGTCCATGATCCCTGATGTGGACCTCCCGTCCCTCGTTGCAGCGTCCACCTCAGCTGGGATGCTTCCACGACCTCCACTTCCCCGTTCGCTCCAATCCCAAGTGTGCAGTCCCCCCTTCAAATCATGTCCACAGTGTTAGGATCTGCTATCAGTTATTCCGAATTTCCGCTTTCTGGAAGTTGATGGGACCTTGGTGACCAAAGACAGACCGTGTGTGCGGTTCCTCCCGCATAACGAAGCCTCGGCCCATGCTGTAGTTGGTTAAAGGACGAAGGCGGGGCCTCACGGGGTTCCTTGCCTCGGGAGCAGGGGACAGGCTTCACCAAAGACTCTCGACGATGACCGGGTTCGACGGGGGCCGTAGATGTTCAGGAACGATGAGTAGGTGAGATGATCGAAGTCGGGGTCGGAATTCGAGGTCGAGAATCGAGATGCTTGCAGAGACGGAAGTTTTGTTGCTTCACGATGAAGAGACCTCCCCCTCCCACAGCTTTGCATGTGCGGATGCAGAGAGAAAGGGGGAAATAGCGCCCTCGTCCTCCGGGCACGAATAGGCCGGAAGGTGGAAGGGGTCACCTGCCAAACCGGTACCGTCGGTCTACCTTTTGAGTCGCCTTGGCGAAGATCATTCGGCCCATGCTCCTTTCCGTGGCGAAGAACAGCACGACTATCCTGCCCAACGTTGAAAGCTGAGAACGTTGTATCCATTCTTGCGCGGAGGTCGTCCGCACCAATTCGCCCGTTCCAAGGCGATGTGGGGAGTCCGGAATCGTGTGTTCCCCTTGCCGCGGAGACGTTCAAAAGCGTACACCGATGAGCCGGTAGAGGTCGAGAGGCGGTAACGATAAGACCTTCGTTCTTCGTTCGTAGTGCCGTTTTCGCGTTGGGCTCCTCCTCGTGTGTCTTGCAGAATCCCGCAAGCCGCTGCCGACTCTTCTGCGGGTTGTGATGTCCCGGGGTTTATGGCCGGATCCTGTCCGCCTTTTAGTCCCGAAAAGCCGTCTTCTGGCTTGACGCCGGTGGGGATGAACAAAAAACGATCGAGTCGTGTTTTTGGGTTGCCCCAGGCACCAAGCGGCAATTCTTTGGCGGGATTGTCTGTTAAGCGCGAGTCTACACAACAGAGGCGACATGTCCTCCGCGTGAAGATCGCGGATACTCACTAGGCGAGTACAGCTCCCATCTCCAGCGCGAAATGACGCCATTAGCTATTTCCTTTGGGGCGTTTAGCCTGTTCGGCGTGGGGCATGGACGTTGAAACGGAGCAGGGTATCAGAGGTCTCTTGAATAAAGAGCGAACGAAAGAAGGAGCATGATAGTCAAGTTCGCCGGCGATTCGTGCTTGGGAAGAAGTGGTATCGCTTGGGAGACGGTGGCATTCGGGCGATCCGGTTCGATGTTCCTGGAGCGCCGAGGATGGCAAAAACGTCAGTGACAGGCTCGAAGCAGGATCATGCATCGACACCCGGCGTACGACTGGGAAAAAAGATCAAGTCCGGACAGGCGCATTTTGCTGACAATGAGCTTGCGTGTGGGCGCGAAGCTCGTCGCCGACCATTTCGTGTCGTTGTCGGGCCGAAGAATTTGAATCCTTTGAACCACGATTATAGACTTTACCAAAGCCAGAGTCGTGGAATCGATCGTCTCCTCTAGGTCAAATAAAGGTAAAACGCGATGGTCAGTATTCCGGCTGTATGCAGCGGAAGGAGATGGAGGTCGAATTCTCACCTGGGCGTGATGCAGAACCACCGGGAGCACGTCGTTAGAATCGCCAAATGGACTCTTTCATTGACTACGACGCGCTCCTATATGGTATTAGAGGGTGAGACGCGAAGCACCGTTCGATGGAGTCGACGACCACGACGCTGATGATTGGCCGAGAGCACCGGAAACGGATGAGGTTTTGTGGGATTGTGTCCTCATTCCCAGATATCGGTTGGGACCTTAGTCGTAGTGTGAGCAGAGTAAGAGTGGGAGGCGAGGAGACGCGCCCAGCTGCACGAAGGGAATAGAGAGCCAGTCAGCATTGAAATTCAGGGACCGCGCGCAAACAGCCGTCAACGCGCCCAAGGGGTGGACGGAATCTTGCGCGGGATGTACAACGGTTAGTGAATCGGACAATCAACGGACTCTTTCGTATGCATTCTTGGGTCTATCTAGACTTAGCTCGTGCATATACCACATCAGAGCCACTCTCTCGTTGACCGACAGGAGAGCGACAAGACCGTGGATGTGCACGCGCCGGGGCTCCTTCGAGCGTACGAGGCGCACTCATAACTGAGAATGCTGATGGTCACCTCGTCCGGTTCTGCCGGCACCCAATAAGGCTCTGAGTTGGGCTGTCCTCAAACGTGAGGCGAAGAAACCCAGAAGTTCGGTGCGAGTGGTCCAACACAACAGAGCCAGAAATATGAATGCACACACCGTCCAAGTTACGTCTCGCATGTTCACCTCTCTGCACTTTTTTGACTGCGGAGTATGGACCACACTCAGAAGACACGAACGTGATTCATTTGTCCGTTCCAAACCAGGCGAATGTCCCGCACACCGGAGCGAATTGAATTGGATTATTTACTCGTTCCTGTTGTTGTCCCTCAATCAATTGATGGTTGTGTGTTCGCCGTCATACTTTCTACAGCCCCACACCCATATCGGGACCAAAGCATAACGTTAACACCTATGCGCCTCTCAAAATCCGAAGAGAGCTAACACGGCGGCATGCAGCGTCCGTTGATCGTGGATTCGCCGACGCCATCGAGCCGACCTGCCAAAGGGGCGGAGGAAAAAATCTTGGTGTTCGAGACTTGGCGTGAAGGCTGTTGCTCCTGAGCGAATGTGAGGAAAGATTGGTACCAATTGACAGTAAAAGGTGACCGGGGCATAAGGACCGAAAGAGATGTTAAGGACCACGCCAAATGGCTGAGAGACGTCAAAACGGAGAACTGGTTGCGCTGAGATGTAGGAACGTCCCGCAACATGACACCTACCATTCGAACCCCTTTCCAAGGATTCTGTCTTTGTTAGGGTGATGTCGCGACATGCAACCACGCTATCACGCCACGTTTACGTTGGGCATAGCATAGTACAATGTACGAGGTCCATCGTGCATATAGGTATCCCTGCTGTAATTACATATGGAAGTCATTAGACGACGGACATAAGTGAAGAGGTTTCAATTCCGGGTGACGAGAGGCAATGGGGGATGTGTTTGCAGATCTCAACTGTGCCCGAGATCTCGAACCGCCGAAATTATGCAACATCACAAGTGGCAGCTAGCGAGGGAGCGAGCATGGTTAGCCAGCTCACAACAATGCACTGGGGGTACAATTGCCTACCTGATCTGAAGCGACTCATGTTAAGACTGGAAACGGCTTGCAAACAGCGATCCCAGGGGCGACGACTACAAACGCTGAAGGAGCTCCCAAACCTTCGTACACATCCCGCTCATCTGCTGGCCCCTTTGCGCGTACATTTCGCAAGCTTCCATACAAGCCGCCTTTGCATTCTCGAACTTGCCTTGTAAGACATAAACCACCATCAACCCATCCAGGGCCTTTGCTTCACCGTCGTCGGCAAGCATGGCGTATGCGACGCGCGCTTGAGCGAAGCACTCCTCTGCTTCTCCACATCGACCCTGTCGATTATACAAAACTCCAAGTCCAATCAAAACGCGTGCTTCACCGTGAACGTCTTCTAGGCTCAAGAATATCGTCTGAGCATGGCGGTAAGACTCCTCTGCTTCGACGTACGTTCCCTCCTTCACGTGGATGTCGCCGAGGTGTTTCAAAGTTTCTGCGTGCCGTGCGTGTTGGCCAGTTCGGGACAAGAATTCACAGGCTGCCATACAATCCACCTTGGCATCTCCGGACTTGCGCAGTAAGTTGGATGACGCTATTAAGTCATCCAGGGCCTTTACTTTATCGCCGTCGCCGGCAACAGCCGCACGTGCGATGCGCGCTTGAGCGAAGCACTCCTCTACCTCGTCATGTCGACCCTGGCGAATGTACAAAGCTCCAAGTCCAACCAAAACGCTTGTTTCACCAGTAGCATCTTCAATGCTCGAAAATATTGCTTGAGCATTGCGGTAATACTCCTCGGCTTCGGCATACATGCCCTGCGCCATGTGGGTAGTGCCGAGCTGAGCCAAACTTGCTGCGTGCGCGGCATGTTGGCCAGTCCGGGCGAATGACCCTCCTGCTTGAACTAATGATGCTAGCTCTTCGGTCTGTTTCGATTGAGACCTGGAGATCTGGACTAGAACGGAGTGGGCGCCCGCTTGCAATCGGTCGTTGTCGAGGCTGATCCCGATGGCAAGGGCTTCAGCGATGGCTTCCTCGGCGTGGGAGTATCTGGTTTGAGCGTGGTAGAGCTTTCCGAGGACGAGCAGCGTTTGGCCTCGACTCCTAACGTCATCCGCACGATCGTAAGCGGCAAGCGCTTGGCGGTAGGAGACCTCCGCTTCGTTGTGTCTGCCCTGGTCTTGATAAAGCATTCCAAGGCTAAAATATTGGTTCGCGGCATCTTGGATATTGCTATCTGAAGGATGGGCTTCATAGGCATCGTTGAAAGCCTTCTCGGCCTCCTGGAACCTCGATTGCGCTCGATAGGTATGGCCCAATCCGCGCAACGCCTGTGCGACACCCTCACGGTTGCCGATGCGAGAGTGAATCTCCTGAGCGTCCGCAAACATCTTCTCTGCCTCGCGATGTTTTGACTGAGCGCGATAAATCTCCCCTAGACCCTCCAACGCGTACGCGGCACCGATATCGTTGCCAATTCGGGAGTGCGCCTCGTGGCCGTCCATGTATGCCTGCTGCGCCTCACGATGCTTGAACTCGGCAGCATACGTTTGTGCAAGACCTAGCAACGCATTTGCCGCCTCTAATTGGTCGCCGCTGCGAGACAACATCTGCTGGGCCTCCGAGAACGCCTTCTCCGCCTGGTCATACTTTGCCTGAATCCGATGAAGTTCCCCCAGACCCTTCAAGGCGCTTGCGACACCTGGATCGTTACCCATGCGAGAGTATATGTCATGGGCTTCCATGAACGCCTGTTCCGCCTCGTGATGCTTTGACCGAGTGCGGTAAAGATCGCCAAGATATCTCAGGGCATTCCCCTTCGCTTCTTCATTTTCCGTTTGAGTGGCAACATCCATGGCTGACTGGTAGTGAGACAACGCCTTCTCTTTGTCGCCCTGAAGCTCGTAGATTAGCCCTTGCCGGAGGAGGAGATGTGCAGATCGTGTTTTCTGAGCCCCCGCGCAGAGTGGCTCGGCGCCCGAAGGCGTCTCGGCTGGCTTAAAGAAGGTGCTTAGTCTTTAGCCGAACCTGTCACTATGCGTTAGAGTACTCACTATCATGCCAACCTTCCGTTGAAAAGCAGAAGCATCGATCCGCTTCCATGGTTCCAAGTGCCAGCATTCCGACATTAGAGTACAAAGACTGAGAACATGGGACAGGTCGGCATGCTCCCGGATGGCTGGCAATTCCCCTTTGACGGTGCAATATATGATGGCACCCTCACTGTTCAGCTCTTCAAATGGCATTCTACCGGTTATGATCTGAAGTTTAGCCGTAAATTTGAGCCATGAGAAGGTGAACATCCGCTGATAGTACATGGTGTACTCACCTCCCAGCCAATCCACCCGATAGCCCACATGTCGCTTGGCAAATCCTGCTCCTCGCCACCCATAATCTCAGGGGCTGCCCATCGAAGCGAATATAGGGGCCCAGTAAGGGTGAGGCCAGAGGTGGAAGGGTCAAATTTAACCTCTGGTGAAGTCCCCTCTGGGGCGCTGCCATCATTCATCACTGCACTTTGAGGCCTCTCGGAAGGTTTTTCTCTTTCTCCTGACGCAACGTGTTGTTTAATACGCGCCGACCCGAAGTCGGTGATAACCGCTTGGTAACAGGAGTTGACAAGAATGTTGAGCTAAGTCACGGCTGTGTTAGATGTGTTGCTCTGGAATCTAAGTCACTACGCACTCACGGACTTGAGATCGCCATGGCAAATCGGGGGTTGATGGCTATGCAAGTATTCCAGCCCCCTTGCGGTATCTTGAACCTGGAGATCCAGCAGTCTTAGGATATAGTACTCTATCGCACTGTGGGTAGGGCTCACCAAAGACATCCGCTCGGCAAGGTCCCACTCGCCCGAATGCAAAAACTCTCGGACATTTCCATTGGTTTCCCAAGGCAAAATAATCCAAGCATCACCATTCTCCATGTTCTCCACAAAGCCGATCATTTCAATAATGTTAGGGTGGGAAAGCTCTGCCATTAGATTGAGCTCGTGTGCGAAGGACTTGTGCGGAGCTTTTAGCGTGAACCGGGGTAACAAAAGGTGAAGGGGATACATACCTTGAAACGCTTCGCCGACTCTTCATAGTCATTGCGGTTCCATTCAAGCTTTTTTACAGCCACTTTCACCTTCGGACACCATTGATTGAGTGCTTCGGGGGACATCGCGATCATCTCTGCCGCCAAACTCAGTGGCATTCCATGCGGCCATAGCTCGAGTTTCGGTTTCAGCTCTGGAAGAATGTTTTTGAGCGTCTCAAGGGATCCCCCAGCCTGCTCTGCGGCCAATTTCAACGCAAAGATAAATATCTTAGCTCCAGCCGACGCCTCTCCAGGAAGCTCAATGGTTCCAACTTTGACGACGCCTTCACCACCCCTTGTGCCTGGCGATGTGTCTGTCATTTTGATATGGATGGGGTCGATTCGGTAGTGGGATATTCCATTGAGGACCTCTCGCTTCCATGGACTGCCTCAGCGTCCAGCTCCGTGAGTTGTGGACTGATAGCTACTCACAGCTTTGTTTTGGCTCGACGTGAACTCGGGTTGCATAGAGTCCGCCATGGGGAAGTTTCGGTGAGAGCTAGAAAATGATTGAAAATAGAGGTCGTCCATGGGTTAGAGAGTAGCCTCAAATGATTGGGGATCGGGTAGGGAACTGTCGAGTTATGAGTGAGCTAGCGAAGATAATGCGTGGGCTTAACTGTGTCCCGTATATGGGTACACGGGGGATGGCTTAACCTCCCAGTGACTTCAATCACCACTGAGGGATTTCTCCGTCGTTGGGTTGAACGATCCGTAAGCCAGCGGTTCCTGTGGCAGTGATTCCCAACACTGAGGTATGGTTCTTTGTTAGAATGGAAGGCTCGTGTTCGCTGGATCGGAATTAGAATTCAAGTTGTGCCAAGTCACCGACGCCGGTTGATGGGTTGCACCACCTGCGAAGAAATTGTTCCTCTCGTTTACCAGGTCGTCTGTCTGGATTCATGCTTAAGTCATACCTCAGCCAAAGTCGCCCTTTGAGCACATCTCAACCAACAGTCGCACCAAGGCGATCCTAACTCGGGTATCCGCAATGATATCAGTCGCTTCTCTTTCGGCTCCCCGGCAAAACATGCACCTCGCAAACTCCAAGAGACACCCCTGCGCTCAGAAACGCCTGATGCTGACCTGTAGTTTGAGGCGTGTTGTGGTGGGGAGGGATTTTCAGCCGTTTAAGCTCTCACTCATTTGTCCGATCCCTGAGCCGGGCGTTCATAGAACAGCAGCGCCTTTCACTAATAACTCCACATCCCCCCACCCTTTCGACTTGCCGGTGTTCGTTCGAGAGCCCGGACTCGGGGCCTTGTCCCCTCCACCTTCCCTTTCTCCATGAGTTGTTAAAGAGGGAGAGGTTAGCTTGTCTTCATTGCGCTAGCCGTCCGTTCCATGGAGATTCGATCGCCCTTCAAATCAGGGCTGGCCCTTACGCCACGGAAGCCTTGCCATCTGAGGAGAACGAGCCACGGTGACGGTTGCGACTCTCAATAGCTTCACCAGGGCCCCCAAAGAATGTAGCCAGTGTCTAGATTTCAGAATCAAGAGCCCCGCGTCTCGTGTACCGCCAGCCATGGGATAATTATAAGCGGTCGCATTGGCTGTTGCTTCATGTCCCCCACTCCCCGCACCACTCACCGAACTTCAGACCCGCCGCAATGTAGAGGTTAAACTCACGCACTGCTCTTGTAAAATGCCCTCGTACCAACGTCGGAGTACTATCATGACATGCTCGATCGACGCAGCACGTTTCGGGCGAAAGATTTCTTAGGAGAAGATTGTGATTTGCATTAACTTTAACCCTCCAAGTCACACCGCCATGGTGCCTCTCGCCACGAGGCGCAGGGAAGGGTGGGTTCGACAACACGTTTATTGGAAATTTCGAATGTTCGTTACTGCGTGGAAGCTTAGGAATCAACTTCTAATACCGCCTTAGCGTTCTCCGTCCACTCCTGCAGGCATCGCATAGCTTTAGGGAGGACCTTCCGCCAGTCAAGCCGCTCGGCTGCCGCGTTGCGGGGTGAACAGGAAAAAAGAGGTTCTGATCCGCACAAATTGCGCAGTGATATGAGGAATGATCGTAGTAAAGGTATGGTGGGAAGTAACAGCGAGATGGCAGGGAGATATTCGCAAAGGGAGTGGGATGGCTGGGCCCGTTCGAAGACATTTCGCTGCAGGAGTCAGCAGAGCAATGACTACGGCTGCGGGAAGCGTTGAATATGTGAAGGGTATTCTCAGAAGGTGAACAAGGTACGTCAAGGGAGGCTTCATTTCAATTACGGGTGCCTATGGCTGAGGGTGAGCGTCGCCCGCCACGATGGAGTCGGTGAGTCCCGGTGGTTCGGCGCCTCCTCTCGACTTGAAATTTTCTGCTTCCTCTCCTAAACTACACTGCATACACTCTCTCGCACCGCCAGGTCCCCCAATCGCGGCGATGCGACATAGAAAGCTACACCACAGCCCCAAAGGTCTGAAGCGTTCCTCCAGACGACCCTTCGACAGTCGACGGAACAGTGGATACGCAGGGTTGAAGGGACCCTCTCCACCCAGCTGCGTGTGCTAACACGTCAAGATCTCCCTAGAATCTGAGCAGGACCGGTTGGTTGGACGGGACCCGCCCATTCTGGCAAGTCGGCCATCCACTAGGGAAGTAGCGAGCAAGTTCTAGTTAACCTATGGCCACTGTATTTGATATAATTTGACGAGTGTTACCACCCTGTCGTAAGAGACGTCAGTATTGACGCCTGAAATTGCAGGCGAGGAAGTGGACAACGGGGCAGCGGCCAAATCTCGCGCGGTGGCCTTCAGGTGGTTGTTGAGTCTGACCATGGGATCGAAGACGAAGGTCAGTTCCCAATCTACGAGCAGCTTACACAGAGCTCTTCGAACTGGTGCCGCATCGGGTATTGGATGGTCGTTATTGGGCATTCAGCGCTGGAGAGTGCACCTAGTGCTTGATTCGGTCCAACTGGGACTCCCGGTTTTCGAGACTTGGAAGTACGAAGCCTAGTTACCCTTGTGTAGTTTGGACCCGGCTTCAGTCAGATGCGAGTAAACGGTGAGACGATATTGAGGATGCTGGCAAGTTGGGAGATGGGATGTTGGTCCCGTCGAAATTCAGGAACGGCGCACAATAACTCAGGAACGCTTGGCACGCGACAATTGACCCTTGGAGAATGGCTGAGAAGAACCCGGTAGTGTACATGACATGATTGGGAGCTTCTATCATGCCATTTCACTAATTAAGTTTCCCTTCGAGTCGAACGCGAAGAATCCTTCCAGCCTGAGAGCAAAAGGCTCCAACGCGTCCCACTCGTGCGCACGCCTACCTTAAGAAACCTCTCCCAATGAAGTCCAGCTCGCTTTCGATGCCTCCATCGGATGCTCGTATGATGCCAGAACGAGAGATAGATTCGGTGATGTGTTGCGCTTAGGCGAATGGCCCGTACTAGCTTATGGAGGATCGCTGCGTGACTACCAGACACCACGTTGGCATATCGGCATTGGTTCATACTAGAAGATTATTGCCGATAGTACGCCTAAGTACTCTCGTCGTTGTAAAGGTTTATGGAAATGCCCAGGACGTCAGTTCGCTGCCCTCCGAGTCCGGGTGATTGTTTCCGGTTGAACGAGCGGTACGGGGGGAGGCCTCTACCCTGAGACCGAAACGGTTCAATGATGGCGCCGCAGCACAACATGAACTCATACCCGTATCTGTGCTAAACTCGACATCGCAATCTCAAGCCCAACCTGTACATCACGATGCTGGTGCACACGGACGGCCGAAGCTTGAGGAACCTTCGTGAACAAAAATTTCTCATTCTGTTAATACCGAGAGTGATCGCATTACAGTTCTCCCACTGAAAAAACCTTTTGCGTAGCTATGCCGCTGCCTATCTCAGGGGAGATCTATGGGCTACCCTTAAAACCTTCCCCGGCGTACCGATACAACGATTCAGCTTGACTAGGCTGTTTAAAGCGTTCATTGCACCCCACCCATTGCCGAAGCGAGAGTGGATCTCGTGCGGTTCCATAAGGACCCTCTCCGCTGATTGATGCCCCGGGAAGTTAGCTGGAAGAAGGGTCGATTAGTCCAAGGTTACCGAATACCAGCTGCTCAAACCTACCGGTTTAAGGACACGAGTACCACCGAGAAGAGAGGGTGTGAGTGTTTCTGAAGCCGACCGCGGTCGTCGAACAGTTGAAATACTGATCGGGCGCGGGGACTTCACGCAGAGCAGTGACCCGCTGTTATAAATTGACTTTCTCTCATAGACCGCGTTGCATTCGGGTGAACTTGCGAACCCCCATTAACCGTCGTCTTCCTAGCCGTTTCCCCCTCGGGGGTTAGCTCCCATATTCAGGATACCACGAGTGAAGGTATTTGGGTTCCTATTCTCCGCCGGTGACGTTGGCGGGTTGGGGAAAGCGTGAGGGCACCGACGTCGGATGCTTTTTGAAGGGGTCTTGGAAGGTGCGAGTTTCGTTCCTCCCTTCCGTCGCGTCGAGAAAAGGCCAAACCAAGCATTTCGCCGCTTGCATCCACCGCGCAAATCTCCTCTCCGCTTCTCCCACCACTTCGTTCGTTTTGCTCTGATGTGTGGGGTTGAATCCGGATCATACGGAACGCCTGTCCCCTCCTTAACGACTCAGAGGCTGCGATTCGCTCCGCAATAGCAGCTTGATAGGAGAGAGACTTTTTTTGGAGGTACAAACTTGGTGAACGGATGAAAAGCAGTTTGCGAAGTCGGGTTCAAGGTTTTCCGACAGGCCCCGGTGCTGGAGATTGTGATCGAAAGCGAAGGTTAGGGGAAGTAGTGTCGTGGACGCACACGGGCATCAATGGTGTTGCTGAAAACGAAGTCGGAGGGAGCGAATCGGCGAACTACGCGAAAATCCAGCTTCGCGAAAGAAGGGGGTCCTGCGGAGAGGTGCCAAGATTGGATGAAAAAGGTTGAAGGAGAAAGAAGCGAAGGAGATGCAGAACAAGTTAGCCAGTAGGTTATATCGAATACAAGAGGGAGTGCTTACCAAGCCGAGAGGATGTGCTCGCGTGGGCCAGCGATGCGGTTGGGTTGTCTTGTGCGAGTCCCGACCACCGTCCCCAAGAAACCGAGCGGGCATGGATTACAACGCATAACCACTGGGAGAGGGCGCTGAATTCGGCCAAATGCACTTGTTTCTCCATGTGGCGCGCCTTATATCGGAACGTGGGCTTAGGCTTGAAGCGTCGTTCGATGGATTTGATGCACCATGACCTTGAGTAGAGGTGTCGAAGGAACGGTAGCCGGATCTTCGGTTCCTGGAACTTGACGAGCACTATGTTTACCCAGGCCAGCTTGAGACTGCACTTGGTTTTTCGCCGGTAGTAAGAAGCGAGTAGAGGCGAGAGGGAATGAGATCGAGGGCGGAGCCAAGAGAGTCGGTCGGTGTTGAGGTTCAGGCACATCGCGCAAACGGTTGTCCATGATCCCTGAGGTGGACCTCCCTCGCTCATTGCAGCGTCCTCCCAAGCTTGGACGTTTCCACTACCTCCACTTCCCCGTGTGCTCCGATTGCAAATGTGCAATTCCCATTCAAATCATTTCCACGGCGTTAAGATCCGCTACCAGTCCTTCCGAGGTTCCGCTTCTGGGAGTTGTTGGGAGCCTTGAAGACTTTTCCACCAAAGGCGGACTCTGTTTGCGGTTGATCCCCCCGCATAACGAAGCCTTGGCCGATGCGGTAGTTGGTTAAAGGACGAAGGTGGGACGTCACGGGGTTCCTTGCCTCGGGAGCAGGGGGCAGGCTTCACGAAGGGCTCTCGAAAATGACCGGGTTCAACGGAGGCCGAAGATGTTCAAGAATGATGGGTGGGCGAGATGGATCGAAGTCGGGGTCGGAATTCAAGGTCGAGAGTCGAGATGCTTGCAGAGACCGAAGTTTGTTGCTGCAGGATGATGACAGTTTCCCCCAGCGACAGCTTTGCAGGTGCGGATGCGGAGAGAAAAGAGAAATAGCGTTCTCGTCCTCCGTGCGCGAATAGGC